>CAODLS010157498.1:0-11948 GCA_948243855.1 Flueggea neowawraea | reverse complement strand
TGTTGTTCGGGCCAAATTATGTTATGTTAGTTGCTCCACACTGGGTAGTGAGTATGGACTTACAATTGTTAAACAAATGTTTAACGTTTTTATTTAAATTATTTATTTATTATTTTGTTATTACGAATATATTTTAATTATATTCGGGAATATTATTTTTGAAAAATATCTCTCTACTAAATTGTTTAATTTGGTAAATAAGCCGATTAAAAATATGAATTTGGGTAGTTTCTGTTATCCGAGGCTTGTGTGAGATGGGCCAGGCTTCCACAGACGGTTCGCCTCGTACGCCGGTCGCGGTCCCGGGAATGGGTCGTGACAAGGCTTGTCCAGTGAGTTCCTTTGGTTTTGCCTTATGATCTCGTCTATATGCATAGATCTTTGTCCAGCGTGTGTAGTACCAAGTGGTCTTCAAACCAGTAGACGTCTTCTCTTTACTACGTGCATAGGTCTTTACTCAACGTGCATAATATAATGTTGGGCCATTTTTTTTTCTGATACACCGTGTCTATGCGCATTGCACTGCCTTCTAAGCGCATAGCATAATACTAGGCCATTCTATTTTTTGATACATCGCGTCTACATGCATTGCACTGCTTTCTGCGTGCATATCGCCTGTTCTACGTGCCTTGTATGAGCTTCTATGCGTATAACGTCCATTCTTGAATTCTCAAAATGCTTCCATCTTCAATCAACGCGCTTATGTCTTGGTTTAAAGTACTTAGGTCAACCTTTAACGTACTTAGAGAGTTGTAGAACGTGCATAGCTTAACTATTTCAACTGTTTTGTTAAATCATCAAAATTTAGGAGTTTACATGTTAAATCAAAAATTGATCCAACAAGCTATTTGGTTGCGAGGCTTGTGTACTGAGCTCAGTTCAAGTAAAGAGGTGACAATTGTCTTTTGTGATAGTCAAAGAGCAATACATTTGACGAAAGATCAAATGTTTCATGGGAGGACAAAGCACATTGATGTGCGATATCATTTTGGTCAAGATATTATTTCTCAAGGCGAAATAATTGTGAAGAAAATTGGCACTGCATATAATCCAACTGACATGTTGACAAAGTCATTTCCAAGAGACAAATTCAAGCATTGCTTGGGCTTGATAAGTATGTGTAGCATTTGAGCCAGCCCTATCGGGCTAATTGGAGAAGTTGGAGTAAAGTTCGTTTGAGGAAGAAAATTCAAGCCAAGGTGAAGATTTGTTATTATGTCTTGAATTTGTTATGGCCCATTTGAGTGCAAGTCCAAGTCTAAGTCCAAATCAACATTATGTTGCTTCCAATAGACCTCACCACATCTAACCCTCTCCTATTCTTGGTGACCAAGAATGAAGCCAAAACAAGTATTTCACTTGGTCAAATGAAGAGCCACAGCAGAGAAGGTAGAGAGAACTAAGATAGCGTATTGAGAAAGAAAAAAAAAAAGCACAACAGCTTGGTGGTGAGAGGTGAGTGCAAGTTTTAAGGCTTGTTTGGTCTTTTGTTCTAGGTACAAAATATTGTTAAACACTTGGTTTTATTTTGTACATTTGAGAGACAAACATTGGGCTATTTGGGTTTTTGGTTTACTCTTGTAATCCTCATTTTGTTTAGTGGATTTTACTCTTTCCTTGCCTGTGGACATAGGTGTAAAAGCTGAACCATATAAATTGTGTGTTCTTTCTATTTTGATTACTTCTCTATTTGTTTTCTATTTATGATTGTTGGCACCGTTGATCGATCCTTCCATTGCTAACAACTGTAGGCAAGGTTTGTATTCCAAGGCAAATGGTTATTGATAAAGATCCCTTGTTCATCTCTCTAGAAGTAAGCAAAGCTGGGCTGAAGTTGCCGTTAGGTAGGATTTCATCTTTCTATCCAAATCGGTGGCTTCATCAGTTCTTCTGATATTTATGTGATGGTATCAACTAATGCATGGGAATGGTCTAAGAACTCATTCTGACTTCCAAGGTTGACGATGATTTCCTGTCAGTGGAAAACGTATTTCTCAGTAGAGAATTGTTTTGATATCGTTCTTTTCTTTTTTATTTGGCTGGATTTCTCGAGCAAGATATTTTTTTCCTGATTGATGATGATATAAGTAGTGTATTATTGTTTCAATGTCTTACGCTTTTTGATCTTTTATTATCTATCTGAAGGTGTTTTTCGTTTCCCAAGGGTTTCATCTGCTGCCACATCCTTCTATTGCTGTTGAGCTCTATTGAAAGTTGGTGTCTTGAACATTAACATGTTTTAAAATCTTCTCTCAATTCTTTTAAGTTTGAGAATTATTTTTTTCTGTTAGAGACATTTAAAGCCTGTTTAGTTTGGAAAAAAACTTTTATGTTTTCTATTTTCTATTCCATTTCTGTTTTCTGAAAAGCTGAATGATATCTGAAATTTCTTCAATTTTCTGAACAGATTTTTTAGTTTTCTATTTTTGTTTTCCAATTTTTAGAAAATTTTCAGAAAATGCCCAACTACAGAGGTTATTGGCAATGTTGAGAGAATGAACATCTGCTGGTTCCTCTACACCTATTAAGTTAATTATAAATGATAACTTTTGTTTTTTTTTTCAAATTTACCCTTAATAATTTTCTAATTAATCGGAACTTCTTTTATAGACCAAATGTCTTTTTTATATGAATTAAGATTTGTTATATTAAACCACAATTAAATATATACAACACAACTTATTAACTTATTAATAAAACCAAAACTATAAACTATGTATATTTTTTTTGGGAAATAAACTATGTATAGTTTTGGTTTTAATAAAACCAAAACTATAAACGATGTACTTATCAACAACAATGTACTATTAACGATGTCTCACGCCATAGGAAAATAGCTAGCTTTGCAAATATTCCGATTTCAGTCCTACATATAATGTTATTAATTGAGGTTGTTAAAAAACGTGCTTATCTGAAGAAAAAAAAAAAAGGAAAGGACGTTCTCTATAACTAAGAGTTTAAATTAAGAGGATTATAAAATTATCAATATTTGGTGTGAATGGTCCAACACTCTCTTTTTTTAAGCGATGTTTGGAGTTCGATCCTCACTGTCATATGGAGTATTACGATAACCAACACTTTATCTCTAAATGGACCGGGCTGGTGCAACCAGAAATTAATGTAATATGGACTTAAAAGTGCCTTTCACATTTGGGTGGGAGTATACTTGTAGATATAGATATACAGAGTGAATTCCGTCCTACATTTTCTTTTTTGAATTTCCACTTCCGTACAAAATAGTAGTCTTAAGATTGGACATGACTGATTCATTAAGGCAATTGTTTGGCTAAATCTTACTTTCCTCTTTTCTGCGTCAAGTTTTCAATTTAGTCCTTCACAGTGATATGTTCTTTTTCTTGCAGAACTTCCTCCACGTCGTTGCTCGAGAGGCTTGCAAGGGAGCTTCGCAGGTGATTGATTCTTCTCTTCTTTTCACGCTTTCTTGATTTTTTTTCTCCATTTTATTCGAGATTTGATGGTAGTTTTGTTTTTATAGGGCCTGCAATTGTTCAACATATATAGATATGATTCGAGAAGATGGGACCAAGGATGTTTACTAACATCAACTACTTTCTAGGTAATTGCATAAAGACTTCCCAGGTAGAAACTTCTAGAAAATTAAACTTGGGAAATTTGAACCTACTCCTCAAGATGGAAAATGCGTTCTATATAATTCTGAAAGGCTAACTTTCTTTTACGCATTTATCCACTGGTGTTGAATGATAAGTATGCCATTGGCAGCAAGTACTATAGTGATGCAGTTGCTGAAAGACATTTTAAATGTTAGCAATGTGGTTAAGAAGGTTTTAAATTAATTTCAGGGTACGGTAACCAGATTACGAGTACATTTTCACCGATTTTCTGCTGAGCGTGGCACAAAGCAAGCCCAAGAAGAGGA
Organism: Flueggea neowawraea; assembly: GCA_948243855.1. Lineage (NCBI taxonomy): Eukaryota > Viridiplantae > Streptophyta > Magnoliopsida > Malpighiales > Phyllanthaceae > Flueggea > Flueggea neowawraea. Next base: position 8,050 of record CAODLS010157498.1, on the reverse strand, counting down.
TGATGATAACATAACCATGAAGATGCATCTGCTTTGTACACAATGGTCCTTGCAGGACTGAAACTGAGGAAGATACAGTCAATTTAGTTTAGCATTTGTAATTACTGAATGGTATGAAATGCCCTCTGCTCAAGCCCTCCACAGTGCAATTTCGGCGGGTATATCTGATATTTTGTACTGTTTCTAGGCAAAATGAGCAAAAATGGCAGGTGCATGTCCAGAGGAACACCCATTTGGGATATAACACCACTTCTCGACTTGTATGAGCCATTGATTCATTCTAACTTCTGGTTAAGCTCTCAACCCCATCTTTGTTTCTGATGCAATGTTGGCAATTAAAGATTATAATTGCCTTGAGAATAGATTGAATTCAAAGACACACACTGAAATGTTGATATTGATTTGAGAAACTATCAAACAAATACAAAGTACACACTATACTATTCTTTTTTACAAACTTCTTGTTTTCTTTCTACTCTTAATTTTCAAAGCTTACAAAAATAATTAAAGTTTGCCCCTTTATATAGGCAAAATAAGGAGGTTTAGAAAGTGGTCTTCAATTTGAACTTCTCTTCCTAGAATTTGTCTTCAATTTAAATTCTTATTCTTCTTAGGTGTATTTTCTTCTTCATTAAGAATTTTGGCTTAGTTAAAGTAAGATTTATGTACAATTCTACATAATTCTAGTCACTAAAACCTAGTTTAATTTCTAACATCCTCCCTTAAACTTCGTTTAGTCATCCCAAGCATTGTCTTTAACTTGAAAAACAAATCTGCTTTAAATGGCTTCGTAAAAATGTCTGCAATTTGGTCTTCTGAAGCATAATATCAACCACTATCTCTTTGTTCTTCACTAATTCTCGAATTTAGTGTGTTTAATGTCGATATGCTTGCTTCAACTATGAAACACTGGATTCTTCGTTAGTGCAATTGTAGACTTGTTGTCATAGAAAATCGTTGTAGGCTCATTTTGTTGATATTGTAATTCACTAAGCATCTTTCGAAGCCATATTGCTTGAGTAGCAAATCTTGTTATTGCTACATACTCAGCTTTTATTGTAGATGAAGCCACAACTTGTTTCTTTGACAACCAAGAAAATGCTCCAGAACTGAGATGAAACACATAACCTGAAGTGCTTTTTCGCTTCTCAATATCTTCGGCCCAATCACTATCGGTATAACTAGCCAATTCTATGTTTTCACTATTTGAATAAAATATGATATCATCAAGTGTACTTAAAATTCGCTTTGTAACTTACCAATGAGATTGTCATGGCTAATCCATAAATCTACTCACTATTCCAACTCCATAAACAATATCGTGTCTTGTTGCTATTAAATACCTTAAACATCCAATAAGTCTTCTAAAATTTGTTGCATTAACCAAATCACCACTTCCATCCTTCAGGAGCTTTAATATAAATGCACAAGTTCAAGCGATCTTTTAGCTCTCCAAACTTGTTTTATGGGAAAAGGATCTCAATGCTTCTTCCCTATCATACATGTCTCACACACCTTATCAGGAACTTGAATTGATGGCAAACCTGCAAACCCACTTTTTGTTTGCAAGAAATTTGATGCTTCCAAAATTCAAGCATTCGAGGCGCATATGCCATAACAAGTGATCATCAGTAATAGCATAATTGTAGCAAGTAAAATTACCATAACTAATGTGTGTCAGGAATAGACGATTGCTTGAAATTTTTGTCTTCAATATTACCCATTTTTCTTTATCACTAACAATGCATCCATCTTTGTTGAAATGCAAGTCATATCACTTTGTTGCTAGCTAACCAACACTTAACAGATTTTGACAAATGCTAGGAACATAATAAACTTTTGCGTAAGCATCACCAAGTTTTATAGAAGAACAAAAAGATTCATCTAGTTCAGAAAAAAAGCATCCTTATTTCCACTTAAATGATTCCCACAACTCGAAAATTAGCAGCCATCAACTATCGTTTCTTCCTTCAGTTCATGGTGAACCAACAATAAGGTTTTTGGACTATCATCCTGAACTACTCTAGCATGATACTCTTTATTTTTTGGTCTTCTATCACGACACTTGCTACTATAGTGACCATATCTCTTGCAATTATGGCATTGAATATGTGACTTACCTCAGACTGATAATGACCATGATTTTTGCATTTATAACACTAAATATGAGATATACCTTTGCAGGATCCGTTTCCTCTTTCTCCTAATTTTTGAAATTTTTGCCGTGAAAATTCGAACCTCTTTGATTTTGTTGTGTTCTACTTGTAGTAGCTTTCAAAGCTTCATCCATTGTTCTTAGTGATCTTTCGTTCATCCACATCTCACGTGATTCTAATGAAGCTTGGAAATCATTCAGAGACATACTATCAAGATCTCTAGATTCTTCAATTCGTTACCACATAATCGAATCTACTTGTCAACGTACACATAATCTTTTCGATGACATCTTTCTCTGCTATTTTGTCATCATTATTCTTCATCTCGTTGACTAGTTTCTCCATTCATGAAAAGCAATCACATATGTTCTAGTCTTTTCCTTGTTGCATGAGCTCAAACTATCGTTTCAAACCTTGGAGTCTCGTTCATTTGACATGATTCACAAGCTCATATGTTTTGATTAGAATGCACCAAGCTTCCTTTGCTGCTTTAGCATGAAAAAATTTCTCTAATACTGTCAACTCAACTGATTGACAAATCAAGAACAAAACATTTTCATTCAGGGATCGATCACGATCTAACTTTTGTTTTTCTTCTACAAGGTTTTTCTATTTCAACAAAATCTTTCTCCAAAATTTCTCCATACCCATAGCTCCTTAAACGTAGCTCTTTAAACATAGCTCTATCAAATGTTTCCACATGGGAAAATTATTCTTCCTATCAAACTTGAAGATTGTTGATTGCACTTGTTGAAGTTGTTGAACATCTATGCTTGAACTTGAAGCCATCTTAATAGACTAGCTCTGAAACCAGATGTTGGCCATTAAAGATTATAATTGCCTTGAGAATAGATTGAATTAAAAAACACACACTTAAATATTAATATTGATTTGAGAAACTCTCACAAATAAAAAAGTACACTCACTATAATATTCTTTCTTATAAACTAATTGGAGTTTTTCTCTCTAGTCTTGATTTTCAAAGCTTACAAAAATAATGAGAGTTTACCCTTTTATATAGGCAAAATAAGGAGGTGTAAAAGGTAGTCTTCAATTTGAACTTCCCTTCCTACAAGTTGTCTTCAATTTGAATTCTTCTTGTTCTTAGGTGTATTTTCTTATTCATTAAGAATTTAAACTTAGTCAAAGTATTTATATTTATGTAGACTTCTACATAATTCTAGTTACTAAAACCAACTTTAATTTCTAACAAAGTTGTATGATCTGTTGATTCAATAATTCTTAAACTAGCAGAGCTGCTTTTTTTTTTTGGTGCTTAAGCTTTTATTCTCCTAATTTTTGTTTTTCGTTCCATCTTTTTTTTTCATATGATATTTCAAGATTATTGATTTTCTGCAATCTGCAAGAGAATCTGCATGTCATTTAAGTTTTAAATGGAACGACCTGTGAATAGCATGGGAAATGAGTCATGCCAGATTGCATTTTTTTTTAATTTTGTATCACTTCCAAGTAAAACTTTCTAGTTCATTCAAATGATACTTTTAAGATGCTGAATTAACTTAGCCAAAAAAGCAAATACTCTTGGTTTGGTTATTGGTTTGGTTATTGGTATCAGCTATATCATTGGTCTATATGAGTTTTTTTATTAGTGATCTACATGATTTATATATAATATATTTAATTTAAAAATAGGGATATTTGTTCTTTTCTTATTAAAGATATACATGTTTTTTTTCAATTTTTAACACTAATGATATGTCATTACATATTTATGTCATAATGTATGACTTCATTGGTAGTAGTTACAGTGACCTTTTTCCTGTTCTTACTTTTTTACGTGGTCCACAACTTTTTTTTCATTTTTGTTTCTTTTAAAATATATTTAAAATTAAAAAAAAAAGAATTTTATTAAAGTCTTGCTCGAGTAAGTCTTCGTTGCTCGAGTAAGATCTTAATTTTTATTTAGTGCAACTTGATCTTCCATACTCAAGTGTTTTCTCATATTTCTTTAGTGTTATCTGGGTAAAAAAATTATGCACCTCAAGTAAAGCACTGAGTTTGATAGTTGAGACATATATCTCAAGGATTTAAGCATTGTATATGCCCTTTTATATTTTATTACTGGAGCTATAAGAGAATTCTTTGCTCAAGTAAGATATTTAAGTTTTCCTTCTTTGGAACAACTCCTGTATAAGAAGTCCCTTTGAAAATGCGTTGTTCGAGCAATTTATCTTGCTAAACTCATACTTTTCTATCTTCATTCTGATGCACATTCAAAAAAATTTTTATTGCATTTACGATAATTCTTACTCAAGTAAAGAGCTTGTCGCTTGATTAAAACACTCTTGCAAAATAATCTCTCACGAATGTCTCAATTCTTACTTGAGTTAGATGTTGTTAAGCAGGTCGCAAGGACTTGAACTTTTTATCTCTCACAAAATGATGCTTTCTTGTTCAAATAACAAATCTATTGCTCAAGTCACTTCATGTGGTTAGTCTAACCTCATTGCTCAAATAAGATCATATTTTTCTAGTTTTTTTTACAATCATTATAACTTAGAGAAACTTTAATTATTTTGCTCCTATATCCCCAAATTTACTTATGTGACAACATCCCTTCTTTTAGTAAATCATTTGATTTGAGCATTGAGACAAATATATCTAGAATATTTAAATATCTTATGTGTACTTTTGTCTTTCCTATTACTTGAGCTAGAAAATATCTTGGTTTATTGAGGTATTTCTTAGAAGATGTATTGTTTGAGTAAATAATTCATATGGCTCGAGAAAACCTTTCTTACTCGAGTAAAATACACTTATAAATCTCTTAAAAAAGATGATTTCTTGCTTGAGTCAACAAACTTAGAGAAACATTAATATGATTTAATTTATTGTATAACTTTAACATTGGAATGAGAATATCCTTTCAAGTAAAACATCTCATTTGACCACTAAGACAAATATGCCTAAAAAAGTAAAAACTTGCAGGTATATTTTTATCTTTTTTGTTACTTGAGATAGAAAACTTATTATTCAAGTAAGAGTCTTGAGTTTCTTTTCCTTGACTTAACTCTATCTATAAGTAAGTTTGAGCATGTTTTGCTAGAGTAAGGAATTCATACTACTCAACTTACATCTCTTGTAGATTTTTCTATCACTATGACCTCAATGCTTACTCGAATAAGATCCTGCTACTTAAATAAATTACTCTCATCGTTTATTCTCATATCTACCTTACTCCTTGCTCGAGTCAGATGTTAGTATTGGTAACAAAGACTGAGTCTTCAATTGATCTATGAACAAAATGATGATTCACAAGTGAAAAATCTCTTCTTCGAGCTAATGCACTTAGAATCTCCAATTAGTTCAAGGAAAAACCTTTGTTGCTTGAGCAAGATAAAAATTTTCTAGTTTTACCAACCTTTGAAATTTAAAGGAATTTTAATATTTTTTTCTCTTATATCTCTAGTTTTACTGGAGTGAAAATATCTATTATTTGGGTATAATATCTAAATTGAATGTTGAGATAAATATACATGGAAAATTCAAATTTGTAAGTGTACTTTTGTCTTTTCTATTAATTGAGTTAGAAAACATCATAATTAAAAAATATATTATTCTCTTGGGAGCATTAGGATTGCTTTCCTTGAAATAGCTACCGTTATACATGATGTATCTTTTAGAATGCATGTTGCTCATATAAAGAACTCATACTACTCGAATCACATCATTATTACTCAAGTTAGATGCTATTGTTCAATGATAAATACTTTAACTTTCATCTTTCACGAAATGATGCTTTCTTGCTTGGGGGACAAGCTTCTTACTTGAGTTAGTTCATCATGAATTCTCACTCTTGTTCATATAAGAACCTTATTCTTGAGCGGAATTGCACTTCTCTAGTTTTTCTCAATTATCAAATCTTAGAAATTGCTTGAAATTGCCAACCTTTTTTGTTTTGGTTTTCTACATATGTTCTTTAATAGATATAGTATGTATATATTACTATAATTTGCTCAAAAATATGTTGCAATATAATTTGTTTTGCTAACTCATATTGATTTAATTATTCGCAATCACATGATTTAATTTTATTTTAAGCTAAATAAACTCTCTATATATAGTTAAGTTCAATTTTGTGTCCTTTATGAATGTTTTTTTTTTTATTTCAAATTGAGTAGTTTAGCTAAATTTCCTTTGTATAAGTTATCTATTTTTTTTATATTTACTGAACAACTTCTTTTAAAAATTTTGTTTTCAATTTGAATTATAACTTTTAATATATTAGTATTTTTAATCTAATCTTAATCCTAATTAAATAAAATTTTTGAATTCTATCCGAAGAGAAAAAGATTTTTTTTTTCTAATAATGAGAATAAGGACTTTGGCTAATATCTTCCGTACAACTTAATAGATATTACCATTCATAGCTAAGTTTTAGCATTGGAAATAATAATTCATGTGATCTAATATAAGTTTTAAAATAGTAGGATTTTTGAAAAGCAAAGATAATTTATACATGTTTTTTTATTTTTATTCTTTTCATACTTGTACATCAATATATATATATATATATATATTTAAAGTTAGAGAGTTTTCCTTAGGTTTTAACAAGTAGCATTTTAACTTGACTGACATGTGGCGACTCTTCTAAATCTCTTTTCTTTTTTTAATATAATATACAAAAAATTCCTAACACCAATAATTACATAACAAAAAAAATAAATATGTGTATCAATATATAACAAAACCCACTATATACATTTAAATCGATATATATTTGTTGGACCAAAGGTGGTCAACATTGAGATTTCTCTAAGTTTTGATGATGAACAAACTGCAGAATTTGATCTGAGGAAGATTCACGTACATGTGTCCAAAGTCACGTATGTGTGTGCATGCCACGTACGTCGATATAGTCTCAAGTACGTGAGTTCGAGGAACTGAAACAGAAGCTACTGGAAGTTGAGAGAAGTGATCACACATACGTTAGATAATGTTCACGTACGTCAGATAATGTCACGTACGTGAGAGGTATCCAAAGTACGTGAAATATGATCAGAATTAAAGCGAAAAAATTGAAGTCTTGAATCAATTGAAGGCATAAAGCCACACGTACGTGTGACATCAAATGTCACGTACGTCAGACAAACAAAACAAGACAAAGATTTCAGTTTAGAGGATGTTTGCTTGAATTTCACGTGGATCGAGACAAACAGATGAAGCAACGGTCAAGTGTTGATCGTTCACGTACGCAAGCATAATAACTCACGAAAGTCACATTGAACTAAAGTAAGTGAGATGGAATTTCAAATACGTGAGATGCTCTGGACTGAAAACAAAAGCTACTGGATCGTTCAGACATAGAAGTCACATACGTCAGATGTTATTCACGTACGTGAACTGGGGATAAGCTATGATCAACGTACGTGTATGTACTTATCACGTACATGTGATGAACATCAAGTCAGGTAACGTACGTAAGATTTATGTCACGTACGTAAGAAGACTATGACAGTGTATTAAATGCGCCTCATTTAATACCACAACGGCTACATTACACCCCATAACGGTCTGCAATCAAGAGAGAGGTATAAATACATGCTTGGGAGGCCAGAAACAAATAACAAAACATCTTGGCATTGAATTCTTACAACTACCAAGCATCAAAGCATTGAATTTCTCATTTATTGATACAAGTGTATTTGTTCTTCAATATCATTCTTCATTTACTTGTATCACTAGCTTTTAATCTGTTGGTGAGTGTTTGTAAACATTTTTAAAAGAGTGATTGTAAAAGGGATCAAGGGTAGATCCGTAGGTTGTTTTTTTTAACCTGAATCAAGAAACTTGTAAGAGTTCTCACTTAGCTAGAAAGTGAAGTTGTAATCTTTGAGAAGATTGATAGTGAAAATCCTAAGTGGTGATACTTA
>CAODLS010157485.1:0-13577 GCA_948243855.1 Flueggea neowawraea | reverse complement strand
ATTAACTAATTTAATTAGTTAATACTCATTGGGCCGAAATTGACATTCAATGGGCCTCAATGCATGTCCCGAAAATTACAAGGCCCAACTTATCTTATCTACATAAATAAGTGGCAAACGTAGAAATAAGCATTTATTTTCTTCAATTGGTTTTATTGTGTGCGATCCTGTAGGTCCGTTAAATGTTGGCAATGGGCCCAGAGCCCATAAATCATAAGCGGTCTCTATCAAGACATTATGATTACCCAAATTGAACGAATGTCAATATGCATTAACAAGACCTATTGGAACCTTATATAACCCCTTGCCTCTCGGTATCATGATTAGCATAAGGCATGGAAAGTCATCCTTATCTAGTGCTAAATTATTTCCTTGATCTCTTAGTGAAACTGACTAAGTCAAATAGATGATAACTCTTATCATCCTATTTAGGTATGGTCATACACTACTCAGTCTCACTTATCAAGTGGCCCGTGATATCTTCTCTCTTTACGAGAGTGGCAATTCCTTCACTTTACTATGTTTCAAAGAGTGACTCATGGCATACCCAACCATAACCATACTAGTCAACCAATTACGGTTACGTTAGGTGTATGTCAAATTATACGACAAATCACCTAAGAATCCATAGAGATTTTAGGTCAAAGGGTTCGAGTATAAGCGTTGCACAAGAAATACTTATGACATACTACCATGTAGTATTCTCGTGAATGGATCAATCAAAATACACTGTTCACTAACAAGTATCTATGTACTCTCATTGATATCTCATATCCTATGATCCACAAAACATGATCATCTTAATAGGTACATACTAGTCTTCATTCATTGCCATTCCCATGACAATGATTGACTAGGGATATTTAGAATAGCGTTCTTTTACGTATTAAGATTTTACTATCCAAATCATATTTGGTAACTTAATCAGAACCACTATTCACGGATAATTCATCCAATTAAATATGCACAGAAATAAGAAACATGATGAAAAATGCCTCATACTATATATATCAAATATAAAGGGTTTCGAAAACAATGTGCTTGGGCCTAGGGCTTACACTAACAAATAGTCTGTTTTGAAATTAAATATATGTTTTTGAAATTATTCGTCTGTTTTGCACGCTTATCTGCTTATAATATATTTATATAAATTATTTTGATTCGAGATACCTAGCAACGAGGTTACATAGCCTTTGGTATGCCAATGCTCTATCATTACCTAAGTGGCTACCATTAGCCTATGTGGCTATTACTTGTCTTTGTGGCTATTATTTACCTTCGGAGATATTAGATGAGCTATTAAGTAATATTGGTTGTGTATGATTGCATGTTGTCTGTTATCTCTGCGAACTGTTTTGACAAAGATTTTCGAACTAATACTAGTACATATTGGTCTGTATTTTAATATTATATTAGTATATATGTGTATGCATTATTTTCGAAACTGTTCTGAAAATAGTTTATGTGAGGACCTGAAGTCGCTCTAGAGTGTTGTCCCTTGCTGAGTATTCTCACCATCTTTTGTGACTTTAACATTTCGGTTCATTTTAGTGTTAGTTCTCATTTGGCTTTTAGAGCTCAGTGAGGCTTTCTGATCAACAGTGAGTGCCATTTTGTTCAGACTCTAGTCTGTCTGTTATGTTAGATGCTCCACACCGAGATACTAGTGGGTGTATGGTTATGTATGATTATTTTGGCTAAATGAATTTACTTATAAATATTTTCTTTGTATTTTGATATTATAGCTATGTTTTTTTACTAAGAAATATTACTTTAGAATTTTATGCTTATAAATGAAATTTAGATTTTTATTTATTTCTTAAATTGTTTATTAATTATTTGGAATAAGATTTTGGGTAGATATTCTTGTTATCCGAGGCTTATTCAGGATGGGTCGGGCTAATGGTTTGGTTCACCTCATATGTCATTTATGGTTTGATCTCGGGTCATGACATTAGAGTTGTGATCAACCTTATATCTTGAGGAGTTTCTACTCTCCTTGACACATGCCCTTTGCCTCCTTAATATACTTTTCCTTGGGAGATTATTATAATTCGCCATTTGTATGTCATTACAGAGTTGACCATGGTAAACTTTATTCTCATCTTAAATTAAAGGTAAGGGCTTAACGAGACAAAGAAGTGAATGTTGGTGTTAGGCCTTTCCTCTCTTGTTATCTTTACTTCTTATATGTGCCCAGAGGCCAGTGGAAAAAGAGAATCAAGGAAGGGATTCTATGAAGAAATTGGCCATATTTTATAATGCTCAAGTATTCATCTCATTTTACTTCTTGAGGACATCATATTTGTTGAATGGACCGACGAGGATCTTCATCATTAAAATGCTCAAGTATTCATCTCATTTTGCTTCTCAACTCCACTTGGTTATGTACAAAAAAAAAAACGTATGGCATGGATGAGACCTCTTCCTGTGTCCATTATGGTGCTTAAGTCAGTCTTTATGAATGAGATAAATCTTTGGTGCATGAAATGAGAATTATCTTACAAATAGGGTAGATAAAATTTATTCTAAATCACCCAAGTTAATTGAATCTGAACCAAAACAAACTGACTTGGTCGGTTAATCAACCAAATCAATGCAGTTGAAGTATGGCAAAATATAAACTAATAGGATTGATTCGGTTTGCGATTTTAGGGGTTCCAAAATCAAAATTGAACTGAGTCGACCACTTTCTATATTATATACACATATAGACACACACATACCAACACATAGACACCCCTAACCTATTTAGAACCACTAACCAGACCTAATTTAATCTTGAACAACCCTTACACAACTATCTAACCTAACCACAAACTTTAATAAACAAAAACCCTAACATATTTTGTTCTAATTCCATTTTTTTTATATTATATGCTACTCTCCCTCTCCTCTATCACTTTCACTTCATTCATTCATTTATTTCCCTCTCAATCTCTCTAATCTCACTTCACCATAGTGTAGAAATGTGTTGGAGATGATGTTTTGTTTTTGATAAGTTGAAGATGAGAGTTAGATCAAATATTGAAGTCAAAAGAAAGAATAAAATCATTGATCTAATGGGTTCAATTGAATAGAAAGGGTTGGGTTTCGTTGGTGTAACAAATTTTGATTAAAGTTGTGGATGATGTGACTAGATAGAGATAAATTGTCTAAGACGACAAAGAGTGGATGTCCTTGATACCTAAAAAAATAATGGATGTTGGCAATTTGACAAAGATATGATAGAAAGTGGCATTAATGCTAGCATATGATGTTGGTTGGCAGAGAAAAACGACAAAAGGAGAGGAAGAGAAAAACAATTAGGAATTATAGGGTTAGGGATTTTGTTTACAAGTGAGGGTAAGGGTTATGTTCTGTTGAACGAGTTAATTCTTTTAATGTTTTTATGGGTGGAAAATCAGTTTGACTGTTTTTTTTGGAAGGCAAAAGAAGAAGAAAGTAAGAGAGGAAAACTGCCAAAATGACAAAATTGGGTTGTTATTAGTAGTGGCCAACTTTGATTTTCCTTTATTAAGAATCAACAAAGTCGGTTCGGTCTAAAAAATCTCCCCAAAGAAATCAGTCAACTCGATCAATGGTCTCCCTTATTTACAAATGAATGAGAAGTAGTATTTGTAGTCGCTTAAGGGTAGTGCACTGGATCCAAGTTTAATGCACCTATTGATTGGGTTCTCTTATTAGGCCTTTCTGTCGATTTTGAGACTTGGGTTTATTTTGGCTAAATTTGGTGGGGGGGGTTGGGTAACATGGTTTTAGTAACAAATATGACGTTTGTTTAAAATCATTTGAAGATTTAATTAATTCACAGACATGAGAGTCGGCCTTATAGATCATCTAACATGGCATTTGATACATCAACTCCTGGATGACTCGTTACTATTTTAGTATTTTATTGTTCCTTATCTCCCCAATTTGCTAACATAAAATTTGAGAGCACTTATTGAATCTTTGGAGTATATCATTATTTCAAGACTAATTTCTTAGAGAGGGGGAAATTACATCAAGCACACCATATGCAAATTTGATTTATATTCTCCATATTTTTTCAGCAACAATTTTTTTAGAGTTAGATGAATTTGGGGATGTAGGGTAAGTGGATTGCAATATTTAGCTCTTGGGTTAAGTCTTTGTTTAGAGTAAGTTTAGGTGATTCAAGAAGTTAGATCACTAGGTAAAACGTGGTAATATCCTCACCCATACTCGATCAAAAATGGCAATATCCTTATTGACTGAATTTGGTTATGAATATACTCGATGAGTAGAGTATTGATTCTCATTCTTAATCCTTAGTAAAATGGGATTAGTTGATAGGCAGGGACACTCCTTTTATGAAAATGGGCTTACATATGTTGTGATAAGTCGTCAAATCCCACATTGGTTAGGAGTGATTTTGGAGAAATTATTTTCCTTACATTGCTTAAGTATACAAGAGATCTTTCTCTTATAAATAGGCATTGAGTCCTACTTTTTTATATTTCAAATCCTAAGCTAGTGAACTAGAGAGGGTATAACTTGAGTTTTGGGTTTATGAGAGTGAGAGAGTTTCAACAATTTTGTCTATCTAAAAATTGTAATGTTTATCTTAGTAGAGATCGTAGACATAGGTCTATTGAGGGACCAAACCATGTTAGAAATTTTTTCACCTCTTTTTTTCTTTATTATTTATTTTCTTGTATGAGAGTGATTGTGTGTTTGGGCCCCAACAAATGGTATCAGAGCAAAAGGCTCATTCCAAGGAGGAGAATAAAGGAAGAGTAGAAATAAGGTTGCAAAGAAGATGTCGACTAAGACATTGAAGTATGTGGTTCCATTGTTTAATGGAAAGAGTAATTTCACGCTATGGTGCAACAAGTTCTGAGGGACCAAAAGTGTAATTTTTCGTATTTGCAATTTCTGAGAGTTAGGGACTAATTTGGGAATGTTGACTACTTTGAGGGATAGTTAGTAATTCCAGAATATTTTGAGGACTGTTTTTGCAATTTGTCAAGTCTCGGGGACTAAAAAATAATTTTACATTGGTCAGAGACCAAACTATAATTTTATGTAAATTTTGAATTAAAAATGATATAATCTCATTTGAATAAGGTTTTAGGGATCTTTTGAGAGTCCCAGTTTGCATATGCATTGCATACATTTTGTGTATCGCCACAATACTTTATTTCGATTTGTTTCTGATATATCTATTCTGATATATATTTGTTCAGCTTTTTGTTCCTGCCAGCGAGATCAGCCACTGGCTAGTGTTGCTTGATTGGCGACTTTGCTTGGACATCGAAGAGAGTGTATGATAGCTTCAGACACATAGGTTGTGTCTCGAAACTATATATGTTTTTGATGTGTTCGACAAATATTTTGAATATGGACTAATATGAGGATTGACTTAAATTAATAAACTGGTTATGCAATTTAACATAGCAAGGCAATGATGATCCAGAAGTTGAAGAACCAAAAGAGTTTCCAAAGGAATAGAGACGTGCAAGGGATCACCCAAAGGAACAAATTATTGGAGATACTTCAAAGGGCGTGACCACTAGATCTTCACTTCAAAATGCAACAAATTTTGCTTTTATTTCACAAGTAGCTCTCAAGGACGTGAATGATGCTTTGGAAGATGAATATTGGATTCATTTTATGCAAGAAGAGTTAAGTCAATTCATAAGGAATGAAGTGTGGAAGCTAGTTCCTAAACCGGATGGAGTAATGGTTATTGGCACTAAATGGGTGTTTAGGAATAAAGAAGATGGAGATGAAAAAATTGTGAAGAACAAATCTAGATTGGTTGCATAAGAATTGATTTTGAAGAATGTTTTGCTCCAATAGCTAGACTTGAAGCAATCAAAATTATCTGTGCTTATGCATGTTTCAAGGACTTCAAGTTGTTTCAAATGGATATGAAGAGTGATTTCTTGAATGGTTACATCAAGGAAGAAGTGTATGTGAAACAACCCCCTGGATTTGAAGATCCACAATATCCAAATCATGTTTTTAAGTTGAGAAAGACTCTCTATGGTTTAAGGCAAGCTCCTAGATCTTGGTATGAAAGGTTGAGTCAGTTTCTCTTGGAGAACAATTTCAGTAGAGGTAAAGTGGATAATACTCTATTTATTAAGTACAAAAATGATGATTTTCTTTTAGTTCGAATTTATGTTGGTGATATAATATTTGGTGCTACTAACCAATATTTGTGTAATGAGTTTTCTGAGTTGATGCAAAAAGAATTTGAAATGAGCATGATGGGAGAGCTCAATCACTTTCTCATATTGCAAATTAATGATGTCATCTTCATCATCCAAAGCAAATATGTAAATGACGTGTTGAAAAAGTATGGGATGGAGAATGCAAAATCTGCTTCAACTCCTATGAGTACAACTACCAAACTCACCAAAGATAAGGGAAGTAAAGAGGTTGACCAAAAGCTTTATAGAGGTATGATTAGATCACTTCTTTATCTTACTGCAAGTAGGCCTGATATTATGTTTAATGTTTTTCTATATGCATGTTTTTAATCTTTTCCTAGAGTTTCACATTTAATAGCAGTAAAAAGAATTTTTCGGTACTTGATTGGTACTAAGAATGTAGGCTTGTGGTATCCCAAGAATGATTATTTTGATTTAGTTGGCTATACGATATTGATTATGCAGGAAGCTAATTAGATAGGAAGAGCACTTCAGGTACTTGCCAATTCTTAGAAAATTCATTAGTGTCTTGGTTCTCAAAGAAACAAAATTGTGTTGCACTATCCACTGCTGAATTTGAATATGTAGCAGCTAGCAGTTGTGTAGCTCAAATTTTATGGATCAAGCAACGGTTTTTGGACTTTGGAATTGTGTTTTCAAAGGTTCCAATTAAGTGTGATACACTATTGTCATTAATATTTTTAAAAACCCATTTCAACACTCTAGAACAAAGCATATTGATATAAAACATCATTTTATTTGTGATAATGTTCTCAAGGGAGATATTGAACTTGAATTTGTTGCATCAACTGATTAGCTTGCTGATATTTTGACAAAACCCCTTTGATGAAAAACAATTTGTTTCAATTTGTAGGTGTATTGGAATGTGTGACTTGAATGAATTTTGATTGAGTGTGTTTATGTTAATTTTATGTTCATTTGCATTCATTCATACATATATATCAAAGTGATCCATGTGCCAAATGAAATCACTGAGGTTGAGGTTGCTAAGTGCTAAAATCTAGACTTATGCTTTGAGGTTGATGTTAAGCACACTATCGTGGCTTGGTTCATGACTGGGTGTATCAGTTTTAGGATTATTTACTAGGTTGTATATGGAGTTGTGCTATGCACATTGTATCCAATAGTAAGTACATTGATCATAAAGGATGAACACTAGAAATGTTCTGGATTTATGCTATGTGTGTTGAAGAGGCGTAAAGTCTGTTATAAAAAATGGTCAGAATTTTGAAGTATCAGGTAAAATGGCTCTAAGTGCGTTATATGGGGTATAAGGTACGTACTATAAGATGCAGTGCCATTGGAATTGGAGGACACAACTCTATGGACGTAAAAGTGATGCACAAGATACGTAAAAATAGTTCACGTAGTATCTTTTATGTGCATTATGTCAATATGGAGAATGGCTCTAAAGTACGTAGTACGGTACAAGGTACGTAAATGCCATTTTGTTTCTTCAGTGTGCGAAGAACATGTTATTGTGTACGTTGAGCTAAAATCCCTATTCTAAATAGTTCCACCAAATTCATTCGAGACCACATCTAAGCGCGTTGAGGAGTATGCTAAGTACATAATTCTTCATAGACTCATTATCAATGGGCGTAGCATATTCTATAACACACCTAGATTATTTTTACCCAAATAAAAGCCAAAATTATAGCGTTCCCTCTCACTTTTCACTTTTAATTTCAACCCTAAAATCGTTCCTGCCAGTGTTTTCTCTCAAATTTTGAACCTAAAACTCCCACCTAAACCAATTCTAGACATTTCAATCACTCAAACACTCTCAAAACTCCCAAATCTCTCAAATTACACAAAGCCCTAATGCACCTTACACTCTTTCTCTCACTCACGTAACAGCAACTGTTCTATGGCTCCTAAGAAGAAAGATGAAGTTCGGACCAAACAAATTCATGACACACAGAATAAAAGGGAATAGGGGGAAGCTTTAAAGGGTGTGAAAAGGCCACAAAGCACCAGAGATCAACCAAATTTCAAAAAATCAGGTATTCAGGTTTCTCCACCTTCTATACTATCTAATAAGCAAAAGAGTGTGGTTAGAGAAGAAGAATAACAAAATTTTGACCACTTTGTTGATGACAAAGCTGCTAAATTGTTTGCGAATTTGAAGGAAGTGAAGTTTTCATATTCGAAAGTTTTTGACTTTAGGTATTTGAAGGAGGACGATTTAGATACTGAGGATGATTTTCAAAAGTTTGGGATAAGAGATTTTTTGTGTGGAGGCTTCAAACTATTACCCTAATCTTGTTAGAGAGTTTTATACGAATGCAAAGAGGTGGATCAATGAGGACAGTGATGATTTATTGTATCAAACTTTTGGAGTGAAAAGTAGAGTGAATGGAGTTGATATTTTGATTGATGAAAAGGTGATGAATAAGTTGTTTAGGTTGCCTCTAATTGGAATAAAAGTAAAAAAAGAAAAAGGTGTTAAAGAGTATGTGGATATGGAAGGAAATACCATCATTGTAGACACCAACAAGACCAGAGAATATATGTTTGAAAATTTCGGTGTTGTGAAGATTAAGAAGGGAGTAAAGTTTCTTGATCAAAACGATTTTAGAGCGAGATGAAAAATGGTTCATACGGCTTTCACCAAGATTCTCCAGCCATCTCATTTCACTGTTCAAGATGAGATTACCATGTATTTTCTTATGAAGGGAGAGCAAGTGAATTTCACATGGGTCATCATTGATTGGATTCTCGAGATAGTGAAGAACATTGACTTGCCTACCTTATCAGCTTTGGATAGAGAATGAGAAGAGAGTATCCCTTATGCAAGTCATCTTACCAAGATTTTCCAATACTTTCAAGTGAATCACGAAAAATTAGAAGCAATTCTTTAAGGATCATGAGACTCTACAAGACTGTCGAAAGAGGCCATGTATTTCATCTTTATCTCTGAGAAGATGATGTTATGGTTCACAAAAGAGATGAAGCGATGAAACCCAAACTAGATGAGATGGTTTACACTAGAAAAGCAAAGAAGGAAAAGAGATAGCTGCTGGAAAGGCGTGAGGATGAGGGGACACAAAGCTTTGAACTAGAATCAGTGAAATTGAAACACTGAAACATGGCTTTCTTGAACTGAAAATAGGTTTTGAATCATTTCAAGCTGAGACTCAAGCCAACTTTGAAACAATCATTAATTTGCTTCAAGCAAATTACATTATGTTGGAAAGTCTCAAGGCTGAAAAGACTACTGCTTCATCACCCAAAATGCCTACAAAAGGAAATTAGAAGGAAGAAAAAGGGAAAATAGAGAAAGAAAAGAATGATGAAATGACAGTAGAGTTAGCAAGACAAGTTCTCAGGGAATACAAGAAACTGGTCGATGAACTTCATGCTGATTATGATGACTCTGACATAGGTGATGATCCTCCACCACCTAAGATTGTTGAAATCGAGAACGAAGATACTAAAGCTCAGGTCGATCCACCAGTGTATGGCCCTGACCCTCCAGATATTGTTCAGCTTGATGATTCTGAGGAAGATGAATCTGAGCCAGTGGATTCGCATGAAAACACAACGTGGCAACTTGTTCTTTTTAAACCCAAATAGTGATCTTCATAGGCACCAGATCTACATTTTGTCATGCATATATTACTACATAATGTGCATATTTCATTATGCTATGTTTTCTTTGATGAACTTCTAATTCTATTATCTTTGTTGGTATCAGACTTTGCTATCTCTAATGAAATCTATTTTCAATATTCTCTTTCACTTCTTGATGTTGACTTTTGCTAAGTCACGTTACTTTTTGATTGTTGACAGAAAAAGGGAGAAACTTCATTTTTCGTTCAAGAGTTTGATGTTTACTTTGTTAATTTACAACTGTCATAATTGAATTATGAATTGTTCTTGAGCTAAAAAAATGACAAGGTTCTAAGCATTGATCAAATCTCTGTCAATCTCTATTTTTTAAGTTTTTTAAAAAAGTGCATTGATTAATAGGGAATGCAAACTCTTTCAATATTTTGTCATCATCAAAAAGGGGGAGAATGTTGAACCAAGTTTGGTTAACATGGAAATTCCCTATATGTTTTGATGCTTTTAACAAAATAGTTGAAATAGTTAAGCAACACACATTACACAGCCTCTAAGTACGTTATACGATGAGCAAAGCACATTATACTTGGAGCTATGCACGTTGATCATATTAAAAGAATTCTGGGTTTTTAGAAATGTCACAAGGCGTATAGAAAGCCATACAATGCATGTAGACGTGTCACATTCAAAAATCAGAATGCTCAACAATAAAGTAATGCACATTGTGCTTAGTTCAAGTCACGTTGTATTAATGAAGCACAATCTAGATTAGAATCACCAACATACAAAGTACGTTGCAAGTCATACAAGGCCCGTAGATGAGATTTTTATCATTCCTAAAGAAGACTGGCAAGACAACATCAGTGAGACGTTACACACCAACATAAGTCACGTAGATGAATAAAGAAGTCACTTTGAAGAAATCGATTTACGCACGTTACATAAGATGCAATGCATGTAGACGAGGATGAGATCAACATCTGACAAAATAGATAGACAATCCTTAAGAATTTCAAATTTGAATATTCCGTGCAGACTAACATGGAGAATCAAAGGTACAAATCTGTGAAGATGTCAATGCACGTAGACACCTAGAGTTGTCATGATCAATGCACGTAGAGGTATGATCAAAGCACACAATAATGATGCAAGTTACGTAAAAGATGATAAATTTTTAGAAGTGGCTTCTGATGAAATCGCAAAGCATGTACTAGTGACACAGGTCACGTTGAAGCTGGTAACACTTCAAAGCAGTAAGAACCAAGATTTACACAAGACACGTATAGGAAGAACAAGTAACACAGTATCACTACGGCAGAATCCACTTGTAATCAAGCTTTCGTGTTAAATCTTGAGGGTAGTATAGGTTTACTTGTTGAA
The DNA here is from genome assembly GCA_948243855.1 of Flueggea neowawraea. NCBI lineage: Eukaryota > Viridiplantae > Streptophyta > Magnoliopsida > Malpighiales > Phyllanthaceae > Flueggea > Flueggea neowawraea. Next base: position 2,424 of record CAODLS010157485.1, on the reverse strand, counting down.
GCCTTGACAAACAAGAGTTCTTGCTAGTGAGCCTAGGAAAACTAGTGTTGGTTTTCTTGTTTTGGCCTAAAAATAAGTGTGTGGAAGGTTTCTTATGAGCCTGCAAAACAAGGATTTGTAATAATTTGCCTCCACCCTCAAGTGAGGAAGACTTAGTGGATTCAAACTCTCTAGTGAGCTAGAGGAGTGGACATAGGTCAAGGAGGACCGAACCACTATAAATCGTGGCTTTGTTTCTTCATCCCTTACTCTCTTTACTTTTAGCTTTTGTGGTTGTGATTTGGATTGAGCTACTATTTTATTTTTCAAATATTGAAAATGGATTTGAAAAGTTTTAGTTTTTCGTAAGAAATCCAATTCTCCCCCCTTCTTGGATTGCCATATTGGGTTTACATTTGTATGATTCTCATGTGGTAGTGAAGAAGCTCGTTCTAAAGGTGGCAGTGGTGACTAATTTTTGGGTTGAGAAGTACACTTCTTGCACGCCATTTCAAGACAAGTGCGGAGACATAGAAATAACACCGTTCGAGTTTGGGTGAGAACGGCACCAGACAATCGCTCGTGCAAACAGATACGATGTTGTTCGAGTTTTGGGGAAGGTAGCACTAGACGACAGTTTATTCGACTCAATAGATGACATGTTGTTCCCTATTGTATGCAGACAAACCGTTGCATGCTTCTTTAGACAACATTGTGTTTTTTCCATTGGATGATAGACCGTTTGATGGCGCCACTAGACGACCTATTGCTCATTGCTTTGCACAATTAGCTGCACTTCTTGGAATGACCTATCGCCCACTGTTTTGTACAAACAACTATTTGTCCATACTTTCATCTGACCTATCGTTTTCCTATGCACTTATCCATTTAGAGCCAAGTCCAACTTACCATTTTTTCCACATGCAACAATTTTTTTTTAACTAATACTCTTTTTTTAAAATACTCCTTTTTTTTGCAGGCCACTCCTCTCTGATATGTCCGCGAGATGACATGGAATTTGAGACTTTTAAGAGATGCTGTGTCATTTGAGATGTTCAATAAACATTGTGCCACCACGTGCATTTGAGATTTTAAGAGACGCCATTTCTTGATTAGACGACTCTTAGTTTGTGAAATTAGATAACTCGCCTTTCATAAGATCAACCAATTTTTATTTCGTCTTACCAGATGACGAGTTTTTCATGACATTAGACGATGAGGGTCGAGGAGATCACAGACAAGCCATTTATTGGAGGATTCACCACCCCCACCACTATGTGGTTATTCAGGAACCACACCTAGAGAACTTCACCCCCTCTACCATGTAAGCGTTCAAGAGCCATTTCTTGGAGGATTCATTACCCCCACCACCGCGTGGGAGTTCAAGAGCTGCTTATTTGAGGACTTATTACCCCCATGCTTATGTGGGCATTCAGGAGCCACTTCTTTGAGCACTTCATCCTCACTACCATGTGAGAGTTCAGGAGCCACTTCTTGAAGGATTTCATCTCCACTACCATATAGGCATTCAGGAGATGCTTCTTGGAGGACTTATCACCCCCACCACTATGTGGCCAGTTAGGAGCCACTTTTTAGAAGGGGCATTTAAAAGCCACTTATTGGACAAATTCACCCCTTCCACCACATGGGCATTCAAGAGCCGCTTCTTAGAGGACTCAGCCATACTACCACGTAGGCATTCAATGCACCTTGGTGGCTCGTGATACCTTGGTGGTTCAAGGCTTGGGGTTTCATGGCTTGCGGAGTTCATAACACGCAGAGCTCACCAACTCGCCTTGCGGAGCTTAACAACTCATAGAGTTCACCAACTCCACTCCACCTCATGAAGTTCATCACCTCCACTCTATTTTGTAGATTTCACCAACTTGTACAACACACTAACTTGCAAAGCTCATCGACTTGTGAAGTTCATCATCTCGACCCCACCTGGTGTTGTGTCAAAGGCTTAAACCTAAAGACTAAAACAAGTGTACCTATCGTCTATAGCAAATGGACCCTTAAGTACCGAGTGTCGTATCCCACATAGACTACGATTATTAGCTACTCACTCTTCCTCTATTATCTAGCCGACAAATTAAATGATTTCAAATATATAAACTAAATAAAAACAAATGTAAAAGATAGAATAAACGATGAGAAGATGGTACCTAGACGCTGAATCCCCCTATACCGAATTAAGTAATAAGGAATCATTATTCAAACAACCATTCAGGCAATTGGACAATGGAAATTCCTAAGGTATATTAACCTCTCTCTCGAGTTAGCTAATGCCTAATGACTAGTTTGATTAATCGAAATCTCTTCCTAATTAAAACCTCCAACGTTGCTTTAACTCTGCTCTATGAGTTTCTCTATTAGGTTTGACCCTAATCCGGAGGATTTATGTCGACCTATCTCTAGGTTTGCATGCAACTCCTCTCAATT
>CAODLS010157449.1:0-10646 GCA_948243855.1 Flueggea neowawraea | reverse complement strand
TTGAGATACGCGGAATAACAAGAGCAATCACACAAGAACATAAGATTTACGTGATTCGATCAATAACCGATCTACGTTCACGGGTAGAGCACAAGTAATTCTACTATTCAGAGTCAAAAACAAGCACAATGGCTTACAACGGCGTTCAAAGACTTCCCAACACGTTTCCAAGCCCCCTTATATAGTTAACAAGTAGTACAAGTCAAAACTAATTAGGAAAACCCTAAATTCCGTCAGAATCGGTTACACGGTCAAGGAAGCCAAGACACGAACACAACTCTTCAACACAAGGTCACGTCTTCGCGTCCGTATACCTCAAAAAGCCCGACAACGAAACACATAGGCATGAACACGGCCGTGGCCAAGGCCGTGTCCGCCCAATTCTCTTCTCTTCTAGCTCCAGTAAATTATACGGTCAAGCCCACGCCCGTGTAGCTCCCCGTGTCCGTCCAACAACTCTTTTTCCTTCACAAATCCATCCTTTTTTGGCTTGTATCACTTCCCATAAGGTTTTGGCTTCAATCTTGATCAAGAAATTCACTCCAATCTCAACACTTTTGTTTGGTGAAAGCATCATTGGTCCTTCTATAAAACTCAACTCCGAGCTGTTAGTTTGGAATTTTATTTTTTAATTCTTTCCAAATTTGCTTAGGTTTATGTGTTGGTTAGAAAATTTTAGGAAGTTGGAGTTTGCAGGCACTTACTATGATTTGTATATAATCAATTTTTGCCTTCTTTATGTAAGCAATAGTTTCAGTCTCAATAAGCAATGAAATGGCACTTTAAGAGGGGGGTAAATTGGAGTTTGAGGGAGTTTGAAAACTTTGTTGAAAACTTTTTCAAATCAAAGCAAATAATAAAGTCTTTTACAAACAAAACCAATGTCAAATTGTGGAAGCAATAAAACAACCAATTTGCAATCAATGTAAAGCAAACATGATGTAAAGTAAAGAGAGTCAATGAGAGAGAAAATCAAAGCCTAGATTTATAGTGGTTTGATCTTCTTGACCTGCGTTCACTCCTCTAGATCCACTAGAGCATTTGAATCCATTATCTTTCTCACTTCCGGGTGGAGGGAAACTGTTACACCTTGTTTTTACGGCTCAACAAGAAAAATGTTACACACTTATTTTTGTAAGCTCAACAAGCAAACTAAATCCCTAGTTTTTACGAGCTCAACTAGAAAACCGTATCCTTTTGGTTTTCAGGACAAAACAAGCAAACCAAACATCTAGTTTTTTTTGGGCTTAACTAGAAAATCATACACCACTAGTTTTCTACGGCTCATTATCAACCACTCTTGTTTTTTTAAGGCACAAAAAGGAAACCTATCTACCCCAAGCAAACAACCTTGCTTGATACAAAATCAACCTAAAAGTATAGCTGATTTAAGCTCACACCAGCCTAGAAATATGATAGCAACTAAATATCTCAAGATGGGTTAGAAATGTAGAAAAGAGAGATAAAATGAATAGCAAGTCTTAGCAAAGGTATCTCTTATTTTATCTATTTCTTTTCTTCTACTGTGAGACGTATATTTATAGCCACTCTTAAGAAAATAGCAGTTGGAGCCTCGAAGTAGCTGTTGTGAAACAGATAGAAATTTTGTCCAGTAATGATGTCACTGCCTTCTACATGCATAGCTACCGTCTATGTGCACAGTACCTTGTTCCATCTAAGTTTTGCATGTATTGATAGCAAGGCTACGTGCAGTGCAAGAACTCTAGTGGTCTCGACTTTGAGTGGATCAGCATCTACGTGCTTTGCTTCACTTCTACGTAAGTAGACTCATGATCTGCGTGCTTTGTACCACGTTCTGCGCGCATTTATCTGAATTCTAGAATATGCAATGTTTCACCTAGTGGCTTGCTATGTACGTTATTCCTCCGTCTATGTGCGTAGTCGTTCTTTCAAAGACTGCACCTCTGATTCTTCACATGATTTGTGTCAGAGAATATTCAAATTCAAATTCTCAAGAAGCGTCTTGATTTTGTCAGCTAGTCTAGCTCATCCTCGTCTACGTGTGTTGCACTCTTTTCTACGTCCATAGAGTAACTCTTTAAATATTGCACATTTTCTCTTCTATGCACCTTCAACTCTTCTCAACATGTCTTTGCGGGCCTTAGTCTTTTCCTCATCAATCTGACATTCGTTTATGTGCATTGCACTGCTTCTGCGTGCGTAGATCAATATATGGCATTTTCCGCTTTCTAGATCAACACATCTACGCGCATTATCCAATTCCTGCATGCATAGTTACCAGTTTTGCATGCATCAACGTACTTTGATGACTCTTAAAGTGCTTTATTGCCAAATATCAACAAGTCTGTAACTTTGAGCTTCTTTTATGGATGTTTTCTATTCATCATCATCAAAACTGAACTCAACACTTTATAGGTGAAGTACAGGATCAATAGAGTCAAATGCACTCTACCCCGTATGTATCAGGTTGGTAACATGGTTATTTAATGATCAGTATTCTGTCCACTTTGTTTTTTCTTAACAAGTTTTGACTAATTCGATTTATTATTTGGACAACTTGCTCAAGGTGGAACTGCTGTGGAAACAGGATTGAACACAAAAAGAGGGTACGTACTAACTAAAGGAGAAATGATTTTGTTTCTATCTAAAACTCTGCATCATTTTGATCTCTTTAGATGATTAATGAACTAGGCCACATATCTTCTAAAGTTAAATTTCAATTATATTGCTTTTTCAAGGTTGAGATCTTCCCTTCAGTTTTATTTTGTAAAGATAATGAACAGCTTGCAAATATGGATAAGAAATTTGTGATTTGGCCTGTATGTAGAACTTAATGAGAAGGAGTGAGAGGGAGAGATTACGTTTCCGAATATTCTTTTTCTTTTTGCTAATCAATTTTCTTGCATGCTATTATTCCTTAGTGTGTATTTTCTGTTTACTTATAAATATCATCTTTTTTCACTAGAAAGGCTATTTATGAAAGTTTGTCCCGGGCTAATTTAGCTATTTGTTGATATTTATTGGTGTACAACAAGCTGGGAAACGCATCTGTCTTCACACAACTTTAACTAATTACCAGATTAGAATAGCCATCTTAGAATTTCCTGTGTCTACAACTAGGCCAGGTCCTTTGATCTCTAAGGAGTAAGGTGCTGTCACTTCTTTTTTTTTTTAAATATTTTTTTCATGTTTAGGTCTTCACGCAGGTAGGTGATGGTGATCATCGGTTATAGGCAATTGAGTTTTCTATAATGTGCTTATTTTAAATGAAAAGTTTGTTTCTTTTTTTATTATTTTGCTTTTGTATTGTGGATTTTTGCAGTGAAGAGGATCACAAAAGACAATTTATTCGTTTTCTACTAAAAGAGAATTGGGTATGGCGCTTTGATCTCCAACTTTAAGTTTTTGGTTCTCATTTTGTTTTATGGTTAGGGTTTGGGCGCTTGGGTAAATTTGATTGCAGAGGTAAATTAGAGTGACTTAGAGTGTAATGGTTATTTTGTGTTGATTAGTCAATTGAATGCCAATTCTTTCATTAGAAACATTGATTTGGTACAAGGTAAACGCAATGAACTGGACTTGAAAATCCAAAAATATACCGAGTAAAAAAGACCATTTATTCATTTTCAACTAAAAGAGAATTGGGTATGGTGCTTTGATCTCTAGTTTTAAGTTTTTGGTTCTCATTTTGTTTCGTGTTTAGGGTTTGGACGCTTGGGTAAATTTGATTGCAGAGGTAAATTAGAGTGATTCAGGGTGTAATGGTTATTTGGTGTCGATTAGTCAATTAAATACCAATTCTTTCGTTAGCAACATTGATTTGGTACAAGGTAAATGCAATGATCTGGGCTTCAAAATAAAAAATATAGTAAGCATTCACTAGATTGCACCATCATTATTTTGATGTTTTCTCTTTCTTGCCATAGACTATATTCCCTGCTCCAGAAGGAAAGGGACCTATAGCCTTGAATCTTGCAAGCTTAGGAAAGGGTCAGGCATGGGTTCATGGACAGACTATAGGAAGATATTGGCCTGCCTACCAATCACCTGCAACAGGATGCACTCAACATTGTGATTATAGAGGAACTTAAGATGCCTTTAAATGTCAGAAGAAATATGGCCAACCTGCTCAAACATTGTGAGTATATATATCTTTATATTTTTTTTAAACTGCACTTCACAACACATAAACTGTGTTCTTCATTCATCTTCACTCTTTTTATTTCTTAAGCAGTTCGTATTTTGAAATTTAGACAAGGAAAACTAAGATAAAATTGATAACAGAACTCTAATAGAATGTATATGGTGCTTCTATTGTTTGTTTGCTACATCAAATATAGTTCCATTCATAAAGTGAACTCTAATGGAAAGATAGTATTGACTATCCTGGTAAATTTACTAATGTTTTTGAGATATGTCTCACACAATATACAATCAATTATGATTTATGGAGAGAGAAACATTGTGCGGGAATCGTATACCATGTTCTTGGGTTAATCCTGGCGAGAACTTATTGGTACTTCATGAACAGCTAGGGGGTGACCCTTCAAAGATTTCTCTATTAACAAAAACTGGCCAAAAGATATGTTCACTTGTCTCAGAAGATGATCCTCCACCACCTGATGCTTGGAGAAACACGAAGTTCATGACCTGGAAGCACGACTAAGCTGTGAAAAGGATGGTGTATTAACTTGATCAAATTTGGTAGCTTTGGAGCTCTTGAGGGAAATTGTGGGACGTTCAGCTAGGGGAAATTTCAGGCCAATGTTTTGTCCATTGTCAAAAAGTTGTTTTCTTTAGTCATTATAAATGTCTATTCAGTTTTAATGTTCGAGTTTTATGACAATATATGTTTCTTCCTTCCTGTGTATGTAGATAAGAAGTTACATGTCTCCACTCCTATGGGTCTTTTAGGGTTGTTTTGTAGAAAAATTATCATTTATAATATAATCAGCAATCACATTTTACTACCCATTTGGAATTACCACCATTATTGGAGTTGAATTCTATAATGAATTGTAACTTCCTTTAATCTTTACTTACTGTCAAGAAATTAGACGATAGAAGAAAACACGGAATAACAAAGAGCAATCACACAAGAATACGAGATTTACGTGGTTCGATCAATAACCGATCTACGTTCACGGGCAGAGCACAAGTAATTCTACTATTCAGAGTCAAAAACAAGCACAATGGCTTACAACGGCGTTCAAAGGTTACTCTAGACGTTCCCAAACCCCTCTTATATAGTTAACAAGTAATACAAGTGAAAACTGATTAGGAAAACCCAAATTGAAACCCTAAATCCCGTCAGAATCAGTTACACGATCAAGGACGCAAAGACACGGACAAACACCTTCGAGACACGGGCATGTCTTCGCAGAAGACCGACAAAGAAATACACGGGCACGGCCGTGACCAAATCCGTGTCCGCCCAGTTCTCTTCTCTTCTGGCTCCAGTGAATTACACGGTCAATCTCACGCCCATGTATATCCCCATGTCCGTCCAGTAACTCTTTTTCCTTCACAAATCCGTCATTCTTTGGCTTATATCACTTCTCGTAAGGTTTTTGGCTTCAATCTTGATCAAGAAATTCACTCCAATCTCAATATATAAAAGTTATAGTGAAAGACACAGTTATGTCCCAGGCCGTATAATGTGATGCTTCGGTTTTGCTCGACACACGGACATAGCTCCTAGATCGTGTAAATTCTTCCACAACCGTGTCTTAACCTATCACAACCATGTCTTCAATTCTGATGTATTTAGGACTTATGTTAGCGTTTGGATGATCTATTTTGGCTTGTGTTCATTGTAAACATATAATAGGTGGCTTGAGAATAACTTATAAGCCTTTTGATCAATTTCTAAGAGAATAAAGAATCACTCGCTCTCTTTGGCCGCAAACATAAGTCAATTGACCGAACCACGTAAATCTTTGTGTTCTTGTGTGATTATTATCTCTACGTTATTTTTGTGTTATTTTATCGTCTATTTTTCTGACATGTTTTACCTTAAATTACATAGGGTATGTCACATAAACGGTGAGTTAATTTGCTGGTTTTTTCCGGGTGTGGTAACTGAATTTTATTTTTTTCTAATATGGTCACTCAACTACAATATTAGCATAATCAAGTTCACGTCCTCTAATAAAATATATTTGCATTTATTATATATATAGCACCATAGCAAAGCCCATACGCTTCTTTGAATTATTTATTTTTCTTCTTTATTCTTACAAAAAAAAACTATCTGCAGTTCTTCTCCATACATACCAATTCTATTGTATTACAACATAATTATTCTAAAAAGATGTATTGGCGTTCGGATTGTTGGCTAATAGTTTATTTTGATTAAAGCTTTTACATTGTATTTCGATTTTTAATTATTACTAATTTTTTATACGCGTGCAACCGTGATATAACTCAATTTGTTACTCCTTACCCACAAATTGCTCTCTTTCCAAATTAGCACTCGTGCTACATTACTGGTGTTATGAAAATTCCTCAGATTTCACATTGTTTGATAGGTTTATGAAAGATAATAACCTCACATCAGTTTTAACTACTGCTTAATTATTTTGTATTACAAATTTTAAACTTACCTAATTATTGGTCAGGTATGACTAGAGTTTTGGATTTGTAAATTTGACATGATTTAGCATTAATTTTTTTTATGTCTAAAAATTGTAAGTTCAATTTTAAGTCTTCGTGATGTAGGTCTATTGAAATATCAAAATCATTAAAACTAAATTTCTTATATTCATTTTTCTTTCTTCTATTATTTGTGTGGTTTTATTTCTAGGTGAATGTAAATGTATATTTGAGTCTAATTGAAAATTTGGCAAATGAATATAATTTAATTAATTTAAAAATGCTTAACTTTTACATGATTCTTGCAGAGGTTCTTGTTAGATTTAGAGTAAGACAAAGTGAAGTGTATGGATACCTAAGTAGTTAAAATTGTTAAGAAGGGGAGATATGGAAGCAAGTGTAAATAAATAGGTATTTAAATCCTAAGATACATAGCATACTTTTATCACTATTCTTTATTTGAATTTAATTAATAAAGTTGATTAAGTACTGAATTTTCTGGACTTTCTTTTATTTTAGAAAGTATGCGATTCTTATTTAATTTATCAGGCAATCAAAAAGATGATATATACCCTTTGCTTAAGAAATCAAAAGTAAAATTTTATTCCAATGCCTATCTTTGATTTGCTTCTGCTCATAGATTTCTCTTGGCAAAACTTCTAAAAAAGCCTACATAAAGTGACTTTGCAAATATCTAATTTAAATACAATACTACAAGATCGTTTTGAGAACTGAGTGTTTAGACCGTCAAAGTGTTAATAGATTTGATGTGAATGTGTTAACTTAAAAAAAACTATAACTTTTACATACAGATAAATAACAGGGCCTATAATATATCAAAAATTACTGATTTGAGTTCATTATAGCAAGGACAACATTTTGCCATCTGTTCTTTTATTTTTCATGTTTTTGGTATTCTCATGCTATATAAGTATTTTTTAACATTTGTAAGCCTTTAAATTTATTTTAAATAATAAAATTTATCTTTCCTAGTAATATATTATTGTGAGTTGTGAATTACATTGTGTCATATACCACAATCTTTTAATCCACAAAATTTAAATTTTGATATTCGTTACGGTAAAATAAAATATATTTTATTGCATTTATAAGATAATTTTTGGGAAAAGTTCAAGAATATTTTCTTTTTCAAGTATTTAAACATGAAACACATTTTTTTCTCAAACGGAACCTCAATTATTATAAATTTTAAACTAATAATTAAATCATAAAAAAAATCTCAAAGAAAATCAAAATTTTTCAATATATTATTGTTAATGGGGAATTTGACCAAATAATTTAGATTGATTTTCTAAGAACACTAGTGGTGACAAAGAAAAATGTCATTACTTTTCTTTTATAGAAAATCAAGCTCACAAATGTCATTACTTTTCTTTTATAGAAAATCAAGCGCACTTCTAATATATTTAGAGCACATTTTTCAAGAACAACCATCTTTAGAAAGTTTTTGAATTGCCGATCACATTACATGATAATACATAATCAACTAACAACACAGCCAAAATAACCCACATCGACGTTAGGACAAAAAACCGGTCACCAAAATAGTGAATCAACAAAACAGAGACAAAATCCAAACACCTAGCAACAGAACGTAAAACAACAAAACGAGGAAAAAACAAAAATCCAATTGCACCAAGCACCCACACCACCAGAGTGTCGTAGTATTTTCGATGTTTCTTTAATGGAGTTGTAAGAGTAAAGAAGAGAGAAAACGAACACAATAATTTAGAGTTGTTCGGCCAACAGTGTCTGCATTCACTACATAAGTTACTCACTTAAGATTTTCCAATTCACTATGTCAATGATTGACTTCGGCTCAATCCAACAAATCCTTACAACAAGGTTGATTGTGGTTCACATCTCAAAGGCCTACAAAAGGTTGATTGCGGCTTACACTTCTAAAACATAAAGCATTATGTTATTTTCTTAGATTCACAATTAACATTTCTCACACCCAAAATGTATACAAAAGGAATTCAAAGAATAAAACACTATGCTAGAGTTGAGTGTATCAACTTGATGCTTTTGATTTGCTCTCTAGTTTGATATTTAGTATTTTTGTTTGTTGTAGTTGATAAGAGTTTTAACACAATGATACCATGTGTTCTTCAACCATTTCTCTGTCCTTTTTGATGTATTTATAGCTTTTCTATGTCATATGAACGTTGGAGTGATCAATCAGTCGTTGGAGTGCAATTAATGTTATTCATACTATGTGGAAGTGCTTTATGTATGTTATCCTCAACCTTACGTACATTAATCATATATAACGTACTCTATTCTTGGTCCAAAAATGATCTAGTAGCTTTTGTTTTCATTTTGGACTATCCTTACGTACTTTAACAAAACGCTTATGTACTTTATTGCCACCCCTTACGTACTTTAACATTTTCTTTACGTACTTTATGACCATCCCTTACATACTTTAACATTTTTCTTACGTATTTTATGATGTTCTAGTGGCTTCTTTTGCAATTCGAGCATTCTTACGTGATTAACTCCAGGCTTGCATTTTGTTCATCATCAAAACATAAAAAGATCTCAATCTAAATCACTCATGATCCAACACACATGACCTTGTCAGAGAAAACTTTAGCACCGCTACAATAAGGAATGGAACCCAACATCTAAACCATGATTGAACAACTAGAGGCACAAGAAGAGTCAGGAGAGGACAATTGAGGGCGAGGAAGATGAACTAACAAAGACTTAAAGCAAATCGGAGAAGATACACCAACATTGCCAGTCAAAAGCATGAACAAACCTACAACCACCCAATACAACGAAACCGTACCTGCAAAATTCTCAAAAAGAAGTTTTTGAAATAAAAAATAAAGAACAGAATGGCATGAAAAAAAAGGAGAGAAAGAGGGACAAAAAGAGAATGAGAAGGAGAAGAGAAAGGCCAAATCTAAGACTAAAAAATAGGGGAGAAAGACTATCGCCAGCACAAGAGAACCGACGACAGTCCTAAACAATGGAAAGAGACGACATAAAGGTTTGAGAGAGAGGAGCGGCATTAAGGTTTTTCCAAAATTTTTTAGATTTGATGTGATTATCACTATAGTATCCCATATCAATTTTTATTTTTAAATAGTAATATTGCAGTATAACTATGGGTTTAACTTGCCATGTCAGGTTTTTGAATCTTCCTTTTTGTAAGTGGTCCATCTATTCCATTGTTAGGTGTTATTCAGTTAGTGCATGCCCACTTGACACACTCACCACTTCATCTCTCTCTCTCTATATCCTTTCACTTCCCCGTTGAGCCAACAATTTTCTATCTCCTCCTCCAACAACAACACCACCACCCTCACCATACCCAACAATTTAATCCTTAAACAACCCATTAAACCTCCAAACACACTCACCAACTCTCTCTCCTCTCTTTGTGTGTTTAATATTCAATATCTGCAAATTCCAATACCATTCCTTTAAAACTATACCAATACATTCGTTTGTTGTGTTTCGTGTTCGTGATTTGTCTACACATTGGTCTTTGTTCAACCACTTTGTTCACTCTAATAAATGTTAAAACCAACAAAAACCAACCAAAGTTCATTACTTTATTCATCAAGCTCTCTCCTTTTTTCTTCTTTCTTATTCATCGACGAAAGTTCTTACTATATGCTACTACTAGAGAGCTTCTTGTTATAATCCATCTGGGTCTCTTTATTTTTGCTTCAAGTCATGGACTTTCAGTAGATTCTCTCTCACATTTTCCCTCTCATGGATCTTGAAGGTGTAGTTCATGACAACCCAATCAAGGTTCGAGCTTTACCGTTAGTTTATCCAATCAAATAGTACCAGGGTCGTTCTCAGTTCTCGCCATGACTCAGTTTTCTCTAATTTTGCTGCTGCTTTTGTAAATGTTGTTGTTTTTGCAGAGCAATTCATGGAAGACAGTCTTGACTTTGGCTTATCAGAGTTTGGGGGTCGTCTATGGAGATTTAAGTACTTCACCATTGTATGTGTACAAGAGTACTTTTGCTGAAGACATACAACACTCAGAAACTAATGAGGAGATTTTCGGGGTCTTATCTTTT
>CAODLS010157441.1:0-27528 GCA_948243855.1 Flueggea neowawraea | reverse complement strand
ACAATTTGAGACAGTTTTGAGTAAATGAGAAGAGTGGTGAATGAGAAAGTCGGGTTGTTGAACGCTTTTAAAGGCGTCTGAAACACACATCACGTACGTCAATATATGTCTCACGTACGTTATGGTACCTTTATGTACGTTTATGGACATCTCACGTACGTTATCGGGGCTTAAAATCAATTCTGGACGCACTAGACCTGACCTCACGTACGTCACTGTTCATCTAACGTACGTGAATCATCATGGAAACTCAGTACACGTACGTCAATCGTTGAAACACGTATTTCGAAAAAACAGTGCCTTACGTACGTTAGCCTAAATCTTACGTATGTAAGAGGTCCTTTACATGCATTATTTGGACATATAACGTGCGTAAACTCCCCTTTTTAGCACTTCCCGAGTTTCCTCACTTTCGGACACCCGCCAGACCAATCCCGAGGCTTAAAATTATTCAAACTCACATGATTAACATCAATTAACACCTTGAACACTTAACCAACACCAAATAACATCAATATCCTAAATCAATACTCCAAATATCTTAAGGATCAAATTAGCCCCACTCGAAAAGATATAGGAATCTTAACCAGGACGGACAGGATATTACATTTATACTCATTTTCATATCTGCTATACTAAGAATACTTTGTTGTCGTTTTGTACTCATTTTTGTATCTACAATATTGAGAATAGTTTGTTCTCCTTTTGTACTCATTTTGGCACGTCGTCAACTTTCTGACGGGTGATTAACACGCTGTCAACTTTCTAACTCGCGGTCAAAAAGTGGTCAAATTCTGGCATTTGCGAAATTGCATTTTTTTGTGTTTCTATTTGATAAGTGGTCAACACGCGGCCAATATTCTAACGCGCAATCAAAAAGTGGTCAAATTCTGCCATATGTGAAATTGCATTTTTTTGTGTTTCTATTTTTTAAATGGTTTTCAATGTTGTTGTATTTGTGTACTTCGACAGTTTTTTTGTTGTATTTTTGTGTAATTTTCTCCTTGTTTTTCAAGTTTCAACAAGGAAACCTAAACATTCTTCACAAAGTGATAAAAATTTTCTATACAATTGATCAAGCGTTTGAAATAGCTCATTGCTTAATTTAAAGGTTGATGGAGTAAAATTATGTTCTTTGATGTAGCAAGATATAACCCAATGTTTCTGAACTTTCTAACCTTCATATATGATGAAGGAGACATTTTTTATAGATTTTAGAACTCAATTTTATCGTTTCTAGCTATTACAATGGTGAACTAGCCGTTGTAGCGAACTTTTAGATTTTGATCCTTGTAACTCGCATGAGTAATTCGCATGTTTGTCAAGCAAGTCATCATTTCCAAATTTCTTACTTGTATAACATATTTTTTTGCTTGAGTTAGCTCTTGACAATGCTAGCTCCACTGTATAGTGTCATGCTCGAGCCAAGTAAGTATTACTCAAGTAAAAGCAAATTTTTTTAGTATCCTGTCACGATTTGTTACTTGAGTGAATCTCAAGTTACTCAAGTAAGAACTAATGATTTGCACTTCCCTACTTCAAACCTTGGCCAAAAAAAAAAAAGATAATGTATTACTCGATTCCAAATCAAGAATGCACATAAGGATTTTGCTTACTCGAGTGAGAAGACCATTTTTCTAGATTTTTTGCAAGTTCACCAATCAACACTTTTTTCAATCTTGCATCCACACTATCAATTTCTTATTAAGAAGCACAAACTTGTATAGCATACTAATATTATTGTTAAGGTTAATTTATTAATCATACTACAGTCAAAGCATGATCATTTACTTATCAGAAACATGATATTGTTTCAATCTTCCAATTCGCAATTCCACTCTTGGACATGATTCAAAACAATGCACCTTTTTCATTAATAAAAACATAGTTTTTTTCTCATTAATGTTTAAATATAGATTGCAAAGAACCTTTCACCTTTTTTTCTTCATTAATTTTGTTGATTTGTTTTCATCAAATCCTTGTTATTGACGCCTTTACATGCAAACATATTGTTAACATCCGATTGTTGTTGTTGAAGTTTGCTTTTTTTCTCTAAAATGGTAGAGATGGTAAATTTGACAATATTCTCATGACTTAATAAGCAAGCAACGAAGAGCCTGTTCAAAGAAAGTGCAAAGGTGATGTCGAAATTGGAAACTAATTTTTTTAGTATTTGATTTATGTGGGTTCGGTATTCATACCTAATTACTTGGGACTTGATGGCAACATGCAGATAATGCACACAGCTATATGAATATACACTAGACATTTGAAGATCTTACTTCTATATGATGTTTCATCATCAAATGGTGATATTGAGAGTTAATTAAGAGAAAAATAGATTGTGGTTACATATCTCCTACTCCTAAGCAACTGCTCTAAGCAACAACAAACCATTATTTCTTTAGACAATACCGATTGTTTTGTGACTCAAATTTGATTCAATTTCTAAATACTAAATTTTCTAATGCACTACCTCGCTCTCCATATAATCAAAACTCCTTAACACTAAGATATGAAAACAAACCTGTTTAGTGTGGTAGTTAAATATAGTACAATGAATAGACAACCAACCAAAACACTCATACGCAACAAGATAAAATCAGCCTCAAATAAATGAATGAATGAATGATCAAATCAGCACCTATCTGACGATTGTGTCCACAAATATCATTGCAACTACCAAATTAACTACAACTCAACTCCCTAAACAAGTACAAACCTCTAATGTAGACTCCAGCAAACTCGATACTAAGCCCAATGGACTCTCGATAAAGGAAAAAACATAAATAGTTAATTATGTCACATGGCAGAACTAACATTTAGATTTTGAATAATAACTCTCATAAATTCTTTATTATGTAAACGCTAAATTTTAAAATATTAGTTTGTGATATGCTAATATTTTGAACTTTGTTTTGAAAAATACCATTATATTAGGTATATTAAGTCCAAATCTTCACGTTTTCACCGTCATTTTTTCGATCTATTTTCTCTTTCTTCTACAAAACTCTTTCTCCTCTCTCCCTCTCTTTCCCCTTCTCTCTCTTCTTCCCTGTTCTCTCTCTATCTCCAAACCATAGCACCGCCATCTTTGTCTTCGTCAGCCGCCACTCCTCTCTTCCTCTCTCTCACTCCTCCCCGCCTCTTCTATATTCCTCTTTGTCGATCCTCTCTGCCTCTTCTCTCTTTGTCGGCCAGATCTAAATCTCAGGAGGAGTTGAGATCTGAAACCGTTGAGTGACGCGATGGTTCTTTGGCCTTTCTCATCATGTCGGTCCATTCGTTCTTTTGCCTGATCCATTCGTCGTTGGCATTATCTCCAGTTGGTGATGGATGGAGGCTAGAGTGGTGGTGAGGCGCGGCCGACAGGGTTCAAAAACACTAGTTGTGGCCTTTTTATTTTTTCAAAATTACCTAAATACCCTTAGTTTTATAAAAAATCAGAAAAGTCTCTTATATTCTTTATTTAATGTGAAAAAACATTTTAATTGTGTTTGCTTTAACTTGCTTTTAATGACTTTGGTTAATTTGTTTGAATTATATTGGTTTTGTGCAATAATGGATATATTTGAAGATGCGCGGATACATTTGGTGACACGCAGATACATTGGATACGTTCGTAACCACTGGACACCAAATTATTTTTTTCTAAATAAAAAAACAAAACAATTAAACATAAACAATTAAACTTCATTTAAGAAATTCAAAATATTATACAAAATTATATAAAAATTGCAATTTGGATACATGTGGATACATTTGAATACTATAAGAAAATTATAAAAAAAAATTGAGATTTGGATATATTTTGGGAATTATCAAAAAATAATTGTAAAAATTATATTAAAAATTATAATTTAGAGGCATTTAATTTAAAAAATATTATATAAAAAAATTGTGATTTGAAGACATTTAGATGTATCTAAATACATTTGGTTATCACCGGATGCATTCTGAAAGTCAGATTTTTTTTCTCTGTTAAAGTTTATTTTTTTGGCCAAAAAAACCAATTTCTCCAGAAAATGTAGCGATTTTTTTTTAAAATATCTCAAATTATCGTTCAATTTCTCAATCAATTAAAAATATGGTATTTTTACAAGATGTTTCGAACGTGTTTCTATTTGTCAAAATAGATTTAGTACATAAAAAAACTCGATTCTAAATTTTAATTTTGTATAGTTATTAAATTTTCACAAATATAAATATACCAAAAAATAAATGCCAATTGTGTAAAGTTGTCGTATGCGTGAAACTATTTCAAAAAAATACCAATAAAGATAAAACTACTTGCACAGATATCAAAATCTGGGACGACGGTCGACGAGCGAGAAATTGTCAGCCACTCGCAAGAAAAAGATATTTCCGCGGCTTTTATCTAGAGAGTTGTACAAATAGTGTAATGTGGTGGGATAAATGGTGTACAATACCAAAATTGTAATTTGTCTTAAAAAATAATTTAGTTTTTAATATGCAAAAAAAAGCATACAATAAAATGTAATAAATGTCAATTTTTTCAACCTACAAGTTATAAACAATTAAGTGTACATGTGGTGTACAAAAGGAGTTTAAAATGATTTAATTAATATATTATGTTTCATTCAATTTTTTTAATAGACGTAATTCAATTTTTTTAAGAGAAACGTAATAAATTATGTTTCATTCAATTTTTTAATAGAAGCGTACTTAGATATACAACAAGTGAACTAATGATAGACAATAAATTTTTAATTGATATAGTATAGTAATTTAGTTTTCTACTGATTCAAATGGTGTACAAAACTCAGAAGAGAGAGGGAGAGAAATAAAGATAAAAGAATCTCCAATTTGCACAAATATTTTCTCACAGTTGCCAATTTGACAATAGAAATAAAGAGTTGCTAAATTTGCAGTTTTAAGGTTTTTAAGCTGATGTTGTGTAATTTCCTCCACAATAAAAGAGTTTACTCGCAATAAAAAGAACGTATAGGATCATGAATAATTCATAGCAAGGCTTTTGCTTTTAAGCATGGCAGCTCAAAATGGTAACAAGAACAGACACGATACACGTAAAGCACAAACATCTTATAGCATTAACACCTGCATCTTTTATTATAATTAGTTGCAGCAGTTTATCACTCGTTAGAACCCCCGAAACTGATCTTTTACAAATAGTTTTCTGCATCAACAGTTGGGGTTGGGCAAGCCTCATTCATACATTTTAAGTATGAAATCTTGCTTTTATCTATTTACATATCATGACCCCATATGTACCTGAATATAGGTTCGTCAAGCTTTCGAAGTCATTTTGTCTTGCAAACCACAAACCACGTTTGCAGGGACTGCAATGTCTATCATCTTCGGATATGACAAATTCAAATCTGTTCAACAAAGATTGCATCAGTTCAGATTTTAATTGACAAGTTCATGAGTGAACCTTTGTTTAACTGTCATTATGTGTTCTGTTAAGGCTACTATCGGCAAAGAACCTTGATTTATGTGCCTAAAGGCGGTTAGAATTTACTTTTACTTTCTTCCAGGAAGAGGACCTCATTCATTGTAAACAATCCAAAATTAACTGCTGCAGAAGGTTTTGCCGATAGCAGTCAGAATGAAATCATCAAACTTTCCTTGGAAAGAGCAATGTTAAAGATTAATAAGAGTTCATGCAAGTTATCGGCACTTACTTTGCATGATGCTTTTGAAAGTTTCCTGCGCAACAGAATTTACAGCATTAGCAACAGTGGGTAGAAAAAAGAAAAATTAAACTATTTTCAAGAAAAAGACATGAAAGACGGTAGTTCTGTTCAAAATTAAGAATAAACTATAACTGGGTAGTGTCATTTTTCATTTAATAAATAGAGAATTTTCTTTTATCTTACTGTAATTTTTCTTTTTTTAATAGAAAATTCTCTTTTATCCATATTAATTTTGAGGCATGGCAGCAAAATAGTTTAGCAGCATGACATTTGGAGGCCCCATATGTTTAGTCAAAATGTGACAAATGAACAATGCTACTGAGTATAATTGCAAAACAGATTGCCCAAAATACTTTCCTTGGCATCCAATGGAGTAAATGAAATCTCCAAATTCCTACCAGTCAACATTTAGTGATAATCAATTAGCTTTGTGTTGCCAACATAAAATGCACGAAAGGATTACCTCATCCTTTGTCAGCCGAGGATTGTACTGCATCTCCTCTCCCACAGTGCTTACCTGAAACAAAATGGATTTTGGCATTTTGCTATAGCAGAAATATTTATAATCAATTAGCAAAAACATAAATGTTTTCTTACAGAAAACCCCTTATAGTCATGAGCTGGATAGACTAGTGTATCCTTTGGCAAGGTGAATATCTGTTCACGAAGGAAAAAATAGTAGCAATCAGTCAATGTACATTTTGTATATTTCTTCTGTTTATTTCTCTTTATGCAGGATTTTATTTTTACTGAATTAAAATAGCTAGTCTCATGTCCATGCCTGTGAATGCACTGAATTATAAAGTTGCTGAGAACTTCCACCCTGCAAACAAAGAAGAAAAGCAGCAGTAGAGATTTTCAGACCAAAGACGTTGATCAACTTCCTCTCAAGAGCAAAACCTTAAATATATTCAGTCCAATTTGGTTGAAGCAAATGAGGAAGGACAAATATGCAGAAGACCACTTGATCAAAGAGATTCCTACTCGAGTGACCAAAGAGAAACCATGAAGATAAGTGCTTAGTAAAGTGACTTAGTCGTGCCAAGTGAACAAAGGTTCATACGCCAATGTCATTCAAGTAAATATACTTCTCACTTGACAGACCAAATTCCCGATAGCATCCCTCAAGCAAAATGGCGTGGCAATCAGCATCACTTCCAAAAATGGAAGTGCAAAGACATGAGGGCTCACTCGACCAAACATAAGTAAGACGAATGAACAGAAGATAATTGATGATGCAGCAACAAGAGATTTTGTAACTCAGGACTTCAAGATTCAAAATGCCCATCTTTTGGAGCCTGACAAGCAACCAGCTGAGTGACAAAAATACTCACTCTGTCTGAAGGGAAAATTTTCACTAGGTCCCTCAACTAAATAAAAGCTCATTAGAGAACAAGTTCCAGAGAACTACAGTCTCAATTAACAATTGAATGACAAGATGTTCACTAGATTGAACTTGGAAAAGCATTCAGCCAAGTGAGGAAGAACACAGTGGGGATGTTCATCCATAAAACCCATGATTGTGAGAGGCTAGGCTACTCAACTGACCAGAATCTCACTGGAGTGAGCCTGATGAACACAACCAAGTGACATACGACCCACCAAGAAGATATTCCAACACTTGCCCAACTGAAAGATGATTTCCTCGAGTAAACAATGTGCAAGGCATCATTGAGTGAAACTAAAGTTATATCTAAATGGCTCTATTGACATGTGCAACAGCTAGAAGATGATTTTATAAATATATCAAAAAGGCATCAAGGAAAAAAAGTGAAAATATTAGTGTTCAAGTTGATCATCAATAAATTTCTTACTAATTAAATCGAAAGGAAAAGCTAAAAGAAGAGAATATTTCACATACTCAATCTAGCATTTGAGCTTATTGGTATTCAGTGTAATAAAATTTAGAGAATTGAGAGGTTCAGTTTTGAGCTTCAGAAAGTAAATAATTGGTCTAGTTGAACCAAGTTCAGCTTATGATCTCAGTTCAAACATAGTATTTTAGTCGAACTATAATCAACAAGGAGGTTGGATCTGAACATTAGTAAGCTTGGCAGTTGCTTTCTTTTTTTGTTGTTGTTGAATTAGATTTAATTAGATAGTGTATTTGATTTAAACCGCAATCAACTTGTTGCAAAAGTTATTACTTATTTGAAAGTAAGTTATAGTTTGTAGAAAGTCTGGTTTGAGGTATTGAGCTAATGGAAAGTTCAAGTGGTATGTTTTGGGGTGGGGTTGGCGCTTCAAAAGGAAACTAAACCACTATAATTTTTTGCGTTCAATCCTCCTTTTTTATTTTTTTTTTAATTATACACTCATACAGACATACACAACTTGTTATTGACATTTTGAAATTTTCTTTTTGTAAACAGAAATTTTAATTTCTCATTAATACTTTATTTATCCATACAATTCATGCTAACAAAGTTTCTATTTTATACAATTCATGTGAACAAAGTTTGAGAAACTTTCTCTGTGTTTCTTTTTTAATGGAACTGAAGACTAACATTGAGCTCTCAAAAATAAATGATAAATGGGCCTCACGACACATACAATTTGAAACAAGACAGGATTAAGCAACAGTTATTTCCAGAATTAGAAACGAAGAACATTATCTAACAGATTATACCTGAAAATCTGTCCTCCCACATCCACGTATCAATAAGGCATCTCCTGTGAATGCCATCCGGGGTTGTGGTTGATCAGGTCCATCCCCAGTAACATAAGTCATGCAGCCCAGAGTATGGCCAGGTGTGGCACGTATCTTCAATCACAAGTATGTTATTCGTTAGTGCAAATGATGCAGAAAACCAACAGAATGTTTAAAAGATAGCAAGTCAGCTCAGAAGTAAGGGCCTGTCCGGAGAAATTTAAACCAGAAAAAACTAATTGAATTAAGAAGTCTCCTTTCTTTGCATATGTAAAAAGACAATACAGGTAAAAGATGGAAGAAATTAAAAAAATGTAAATGTCCAAAACCTCAGACAAGAACAAATAACAGAATTGCATTTCCAGGAGGATATTTGAAGGTGCTAGAGTTTCACCTTGTTAGCTGTTGCTGCAATAGAAAAACTGTGTGAAAGATGAAGTTTCTACAATTGTGGGCAAGAGCAACACAAAGAAGTTGGTTTTTTATTAGGCAAAGTTTTCAAGCATATACAGAAGGGATCAACCATGCTCTTGAATCTTAACCAATAAATTCCCAAACAAGAGTGTTCTTATATTTCCCAAATGCAATCAACAAACATCTAAATGGAACAATGTCTAGACCCAGATTTTACCACCAAAGATTACCAAAAGGTTAAGGAATAGAACAATTACACCCAGACAAGATCACTTGGACGACGCAAATAAAAGTCTATGATTTAATTCTAAATCAACAGACCAAATTCAAACAGTGAAGAGTCTCCATTCATACCTCCAGGAAAAGATCCCCAAAAGTGATTTTATCACCTGGCTCAATCAAAACATCTGCTTTGGAACCACTTGCTCTTGAAATGACAGATTTCACACCAGGCAATTTAGTCTGCATAGGAATATTAAATTTAAAGAATTATTTAAACCACTTAATCATGATCATGTCAAGCCATGCTAATCATTTTGATACTTCGACAAACTACGTTATCTAATAAACTTTGGCCAATGCTGAAACAAATACACAGATCGCAATCCTGCAAACATAAAAGTTCTTTTTTTTTCTTTTTTCATCTCACAAAGAATTAATCCTATTTCTTGACTTCATTCTTTTAACAGTCCAGCCAAGCATTAACATCAATTGTTCTTACAATCATTTCACAATCAAAATGTGAATAACTAGCAGAAATCAAGTCAGAAACAAACCTTAAGAAGGCCAGTCCCAGTGACATGATCAGCATGCACATGGGTATTCATAGCACAAACAAGCCCCAAACCCAGTTCTTTTACAAGCGTCAAATCCCTATCAACTGTCTTATCAACCGGATCAATCAACTGCAGAAGCAAAAATCTAACAAGTTACACAAAAGAAACCGCATTCCACATCAACCTAAAAAACAAAACCCCCAATTGTAATCCAAATTTGCTATGATTGAGAGATTTCTATTCTTACCAGAGCGGGTTTATCAGGATGAGAGACATCGGCAAGAAGGTAAGTGAAGGTGGACGATTCTTTCTCAAAAAGCTGGCGAAACAAAAGCTTCGGTGACTGAGATCCCATTTTCTTCGCATTCAAAGAACAGTAAGTTCTGGTTCTTGAAGAGAGATTGCCGAGAAGATTTAGCTGTAGTCGTGGAAGCAACAACATCATCTTGTTGTTTTATATTCAACAGCATTGCGGAAACTGATTTTTCACAAGGTGCCTTGTTTATATGAATTCAGTTCCGTTGGAATTTTTTTTACAAGTTGCCCAATTATAGCATTGAAGATCTCGCCATATCTTCGTCACCTTTTTTTATGGATACGATGCGATTGATGCGTGGCTTTAAACAAATACAATATTCCTTTTTAAATAATATTTTTTTATATTTAAGATTTAATAATAAACCTAGGTGTGACCGTAGAGCTAGTTTTTGTTTTGAATTGATATTTACTTCTTTTTATCTTTTAAGATTTAATTATTATTTTTATTTTTAGTTTCGAAATAAATTTTACAAAACTCCCATTTTCATTTTCCTTATCTTGGTCCCTTTTTGGATTATTAACATAAATAGACAACAAAACAAAAATAATTTTTCAAAATGTTACAATACGTGAAAAACATACTAAAAATATAAATATAGAATAAAATATTATAAAATAGGGTTAAATCCTTAGGACATCCCTGTGGTTTGGTCTAATCTACTCTTTAGTCCCTGTGTTTGCAAAAAGCTCATCTCCCCTTCCCAAGGCTCCTCGAAATTATAAATCGTTCGTCTAATGTTAATAATTCTATTAGTTTTACTGATGTGCCTTAGGTGCTGCTGATGTGGTTTGAAATTTGAAATAAAGTAAATTTTAATAACAAGATTACCCCTTGCACAGTTTTTATCACTCCCAACGTTGTTGTCTTCTTCCACTTTTTTTGTGTTCTTTTCTTATATCCCTACCAAAGCTCAAAAAAAAAATTTGTTTCCCTTTTGTTTCTTCTGTCCCTAAAAAATCTCTAATGTTTCTATGTTGTTGTCCCTTTTGTTTAGCCCTTTTGTTTGACGATGTCTTCTAGCAGGAACACAATAATTGAATATGGAAGCGAAAAAGATGAAGGTGTAAGATTTGAGAATATGATATGCTCATGTGGTAGGAAAGCAAGAGTGAAGATCGTAGAAACAACTAACAACAAAGGGAGGTTGTATTATCTCTGTGATAGGGGCGTTTGTAGCACTTTTCTAGGGTTGGCAAAACATAGCAAACATGTGATTCCTAAAGCTACATCTGAAGTTTTGGATGAAATTGGGCATGTCAAAAGAAAAATGATGCAAATGATGATGAAGCTGGAGAAGGAAGTGATCAATTTGAAGAATGTGGGTCAGATTTGTGTTGTATTGTTATGTGTTATGTTGTTTGTTGTTGTGGCAAAATTAGGGTAGATTTAGGTTTTATGTTTCAGATTTATTTAGTGTAATGTGTTTTTGTGTGTACTTTGGTGCACTTGGTTAAATGGAAACACCCATTTGTCTGCCACTATCTCTTCACTCATGGTTAGGGATGACAATTTATACCTTACTCGACGGGTACCGACCCTACCCATACCCAGTCAGCACGGGTATTACCCGCTTTGACTGGGTATAATTACGGGTACGGGTAATACCCGCATTTTACTGTACAGGTACAAGTAGGGTATGGATATAGGAATAACCTACTTATACCCTTACTCGTTGGATAATATTTGCACCCATTACTCATACCCGCTATATATAAATTTATATACAAACATACATACATACATACATACATACATACATACAGACAGACAAATAGATAGATAGAGAAAGAGTCTTTTAAAGGTAAATGAATTCTCATATTTGAATAAATTGATTTATAATTAGAATGAGACTATAAATATATTTTTCTAGATATTGTAGTCTTTTATTTAGCTAGAATGAGATACTACTATTAAGAAGAACTTATTATAGCTAAAATATTTCGGACAAAATTTTTGTATGTAAAACTTACTTATATAGTATTGGAATATGATTGATTGGCCAACAAATCAAGCATTAGAGTTCAAGAACAATATTTTTTTGTCTAACATTTTGATATATTTTGGTCTAACATATTTTGGTATATTATTGTCACAAATGTAACATCTAGTACATATTTTGGTCTAATATTTTCTCCCTGACAAATGACTATAACTAAGAGCTATAATTTAGAGATTGCAATGGAAATATTGGAAGCGTTGCTCATCTTCATCCTTGTATAGTATTTTCAGACTATAATTTTTGTATAAATTATCCATCAAGTGATAACTTATCACATTACTATTTTATTAACTATATTCATTTGTAAATTATAGCTTATATATTATGTTGTGTGAATAAAGTATTTCACATTGTCTCGTGTATTTTTTTAATCTGTTGTTTTAAATTAGTGAAATATTATTTTTTAAGTTAATTAACTAAATTTAAACTACAGATAAATGGGTACCTTACGGGCAAACAGATACCATGTGGGTAGAGTACGAGTGATAATTTTTTATTATCCGCACGGGTACGAGTATGATATGGGTACATGATATGAATTATGGGTACGGGTAAGGGTATTGGCATACTCTACCCATACCCTACACATTACCATCCCTACTCATGGTGTGATGCTGGAAGGAGAATTTCGGTGTAATACAATGGAATGCAATGATAAGCTAATCAATTTAGCAGTCCCTGAGGCATGGAAATAATTGTTAGTTTTGAATCCTGTGGTTCAACGTTTTGTCATTATCAAGTCATTGTCACCTGTATCACATAAACATGAATTTCCTCAACAAACATTTTAAAGGCATACTTTAAAGCATATATTAATTAGGACAAAACAAATACACAATTCTAAAAGGGGCCACCACATAGACAGAATAAATGTGGTCCAACTACAACATAAAAAAGCAATCAGAAAACAAAGCAAAATAAAGTAGGCAAGTCATATGGTTGAATTTTTTAGATCAATGCCCATTTGTTGGTGGTTGGGAAGAGCTTACAACCTCACTTGGTGGTTGGGACAAGCTTGCAGCCACACTTCCAGTGGATGGTCCAACCTAATTTCAATAAGAAACAATGTAAATTACATATGACATTCACATCAAATGCAAGTAGGGTGAAATGAAATTCACCTTCGGTTGCTTTTTTTTTTTGCTTCTTCTTGTTTTTTGGTGCAGTTGCTCCTTTAGGTCTCCCTCTCTTCTTTGTAGCTTGTCCTCCTCATGCTACCACTTCTTATGTGCTTCTTTTCTTCACAGCCTTCTTTCCCTTGGATCTTCTTTTTGGAGCACCTCCTTGACATCCTCTCTTGTTATGACATATATTACCACACAAAGAGCACGTCACTGTGATGCTTCTCTTTCCATTAGGAGGTTCATCTTCTTCTCTTGTCCTACATATTCTTAACCTACCAAGATTCCTCTTTATGGGTGGAGGCATTACCTTCTCAGCAGGGTTCAGACAAGTCAGATATGTTGAAGGAATTGGGTATATAATACGAATATGCTCTTTTGTAGGAAATGGTTTTCAGGGCGTGCTTGCAAGGGATTCCAGCTAGGCTCCACCAATTGCAAGTGCATATGTTGCTGTTGAGATTGACAGCATATTTCTCATCATCTTCATGGACTTCATAATTTTCATCCCTTCCAGGTAAAAGCACACACCTTCTAGATTGATTCATTAATTTTTGAACCCTCTTCTTACAATCTTTAGTAATTGGTCCTTCCATTGAACATCCTTTAGCATACTTTCGGTCAAGCCTTGCCATCATTTTCTC
Organism: Flueggea neowawraea; assembly: GCA_948243855.1. Lineage (NCBI taxonomy): Eukaryota > Viridiplantae > Streptophyta > Magnoliopsida > Malpighiales > Phyllanthaceae > Flueggea > Flueggea neowawraea. The sequence goes on along the minus strand of CAODLS010157441.1, from coordinate 13,927 downwards.
CCTCAGTTTGTCAATGATTATCATTGGTGTTGACATTCTCGAAGATCCAACCTTTGAATTAAAAGACTTTGACACATAGTTAGTTATATGCTCACTGTGAGAGGTGTTGTCATATGCATACCTTGACCACTATTCATGAGGTTTGGAGTCCAACTAGTCATGAGTTGCCACTAAAATCTCCTTCAGAGCTCCATAGCTTTCTTAAACTCAAATTGGCTTGTAGCTCTAGTCGCAGCCCAAAATGTGTCCTTGATTCCCAAACCTCTAAATTCCTTTTTCATGTTTGCATATAGTTGCCTATGGCAAAACTTGTGGTTTGCAGTAGGGAAAACCTTGCCAACTGCATCAATTATGCCTTGCAAATGAAACGTTACTAATTAGCAAATACATTTACACATATATCCCAAACAATTTCTAGAAGAGGCTTTTAATTAGAACATCACCTTTTGCTTATCACTCATGATAGTGTAGGGGACACCTCCATTATTGTCACCTATGCATAAACTCAAGAAATCCAAGAACCATGTCCAACGTTCACTGCTTTCACCTTCTACAATACACCAATCCAAAGGAAACACACCCTTATTCCCATCTAGACCAGTAGTTGCTAACAAAACACCCTTAAATGGCCCTTTTAAGAATGCCCAATTAATTCCAAAGAATGGTCTACAGCCCTTCAAGAATCCATGAACCAATCCACTCAATGTAACAAAATTCTCTAGAAAATAGGAGGTCGATTAAAGTCTGACCTCTCATGAAAGGAAAATTTTACGACACTTCCTGGATTTGTCTCCTGAAGGACTCTTGCATAAGGTATTAGCTTTGCATAAGCCTCCCCATGTCTGCCTTCAACTTCAAGTATGGCAAGAAGCTTCGCTTTATACAACTTTCACTTCTTACACTCTAGACCGTATTCCTTGGTTATATGATGTCAAGAACCCATTTTCGGACCATGACCGACGTACGAGGCGAACCGTCTATAAGAGCCCGACCCATCTGGCACAAGCCTCGGAGAACAAAACTTATAACTAATTTATCGCAAACAATCCAACCCCATTTAATACAAATAATAAAGTAGAAATACAAAATTCTTTAAAACATTAATTTCATATTAACAAAATATTTCCAAATAAGAAAACAGGTTTAAATACTAAATAATTATACAGAACTAAATACCCACAAGTATCCCGGTGTTGAGCAACTAACAAAATAAATAACTGGACCTGAACAGAAAAGGCACTGATTGCAACTTCCAAATTTCCTCACCGAGTGTTGAATGTTGATAGATCACCATGGTAACTGTGTGCTATCACCTACCATGGTAACCGAGTCTTCTCATTGGTATACCAAAGGTTATGTTACTCTCGTAACAAAGGTATCTCGAGTCAGAATAATTAGCCGATAAATATTGCAGAAATTATAATAACAAAATCATATTAATAATTGTGGATGCACCACTATCATGTCATGCAATAACTGATTACAGCAATCAAAGAGTGTGTTCTTATTATTTCAATAAGAATATAGCCAAAATAAGCAACCCTTATTTCAAAGGACAATTGCACGAAAACAAACAACATACGAGACATATAAATCATTTATGAAATTTATACAAACTTCCAAAGAAAAATATTTCTTACGAGAAATACTTAGTACAAAACTTTACTTATTCCAAGGCAAAACATTTATTACAGAAAATACATTTATTTTAGAACAAAATATTAACTATCAGAAAATATTTTTACGATCCAAAATGGAGTGTTTATTATAGAATGTACAATAAATATCAAAACATAATATTTATTTTAGAAACATTTTTAAATTCAGACAAAATACTCATTACATAAAATATTTTAAAATCCAAAATGAAGTGTTTATAACGAAAATTACAATAAATATCAAAACATGATATTTATTTCAGAAATTATAAATAATTTCCAAAACAGATTTTTTTCATAGCAACAATTTTCATGTAAGTATATTAAAGTAAATATGTTATCATATATAACAGACGTACATGCAAAGCAAATATTATTTTGTAGAAAATATTTATATACATTATATAAATATTAGATATCAGAAATAAAGACTAAATATTAATAACCACATAAGCCGGATTATTAATTAGTCAAACCTTTAATTATTCCCATTTCAAAGTAAAGTAAGGTACAACAAAAATATATAAAGTTTAGCAGACACAACTTATACGCCTGAAACTGTCATTCCACTCACCTGGATATCCAAGTTGAATGGCGTAATCACGTACCATAGGTGGCTGGCTAACCTCGCTGACCTGCACACGAAGCTGAAATAATTACCAAAGCAAAATCAAAGACATGATGTTGGTACTGTGGCGGTACCAAAATGTATGATATGCAAATGCTGACGCAGAATCTCGAAATCTCATTTTGAACAAATATCTAACAATCTTGACCCAAAAATTGCAATCTACACAAAATTACAATTTGGTCCCAACCTATGTAAAATTATGTTGTAGTCCCCAAATTTTTTAAAATTTACAAATCAATCCTCAAAGTATTCTCAAAACACCAAATAGTCTTTCAAGTAGTCAAAATTTTCAAATAAGTCCTCATACTCTCAAAAATTGCAAATCAATCCCAACATGCAAAATATCATATATGATCCTCTAATAATTCAGAATTATGAAAAATTATATTTCTAGTCCTTTCGGTAGAAAACTACACCAAAACATCCAACTCTCGACTCAACCGATAGAAATGGTATTCAATCACCCGCATTGACTCTAATCAATCTCCTAAACATCAATCTAACCTCAGAATCATAAAATCAATACACTTTCACCATAAGGTTTGTACCTTTAGTTTCTACCCTAAACTAATATATTCCAAATTCACAAAACCAACAATCCCATCATCATTTCCACCTAACGCAACATAAAAATCTCAAAATGAACCAACATATAGCCCAAGATACCATTCTTTCTAAACAAATCCGTAGCTCCACCATACCCATTTACAAAATCCACCCAAACACCATAAACATGCTACCCTTCATGCCAAAACACATCCCAAACATCAACTAAACCATCCAAGCACGCAAATCCATCATTAAACCTCCAAAATTGATCATCAATCACCTAAGATCACATCCTATATCACGTCATCATCATATTATACAAATCAGTACCTAAATTATCAATATCATCTTCATACACAATTAGAAATCCATGTATGCAACACAACATCACTTTAATGGCTTCATTTCTTACTAGATTTACCAATTGCCTCACCAAATCTACCCAAAATCATCTAGATCAGTAGCCAACACATCAATTTCGTCCAACCTCATCATCAGATTCAACATGCAAGACTACATTCCTTACATGCATGCATATATTAGATCATTGTCCTAAATCTCTTCTCTACATGAGTTTCCTTCAAAATCAATAGGTAAAGGTGTATAACAACAAGGTTTTCATACGAATGCATGTTCAATCAATCATGCATGTGTGTTCTATATGGGTGCATAGCATGAAAGAGCATGAAAATGTGCAAGGATCATGATCTTATCTTTAAAACTTGAAGGATTTAGAAGGAGAGCAAGCAAAAAAGGAAGAGTGGTTTAGGAGAGAGCTCTGAAGTCTTTGGATTTGTTTGAAGTGTAAAATGATCGAATAAAGGGTGTGGAGGGAGTATAAATAGGGCTAAAGTTGAGTTAAACCTGAAAGTCCCACATTTTCCCTCGGTTAAACAAGACACGACTTGTCCTTCGAAGACACGGCATAAGCCTTTAAGACACCGTCAGGAAAGAGTGTATGTGTGTCAAGAAAAATAAGACATTGTTTTGCATCAAAAGAACAGACATATTACGTAGGTGTGTCCCTGGTCGTGTAATCATAAGACCCTTCATTTTTCATGGTCGAAACTCCTCATTTGATCATTCAAACACCAAACATGATCAAGGATCCTTGAATAAATCAAAAAAAAATTATTCATCATCCAAAACATAATTCCAAGGTTTGAACAACGAATCAAGATTGAATACGGATTAAAACTCTAATCGAAATACAAGCGAAACATGCGAGATGTTATAGATGAGATCTCATAGCATCATATGCCATGTACGGTTGAGATCTCAATTTATCCCTCATCCGCTGGAATATCCATCCAGGACTAGCTTCTACATTATGGGGAATAGCCCTCTCACAGGTGTGTGGGGTTTTTTCTTTTTTAACCTTAAAAGTCATATCGTCTTGCAACCTATTAGCATGAAATCTCCACTCACAGCCAGCAAATGCACACACAGCTGTGAGTCTAAGTTTATCATTCTTAGTTCGGACATTTTCATATCCTCCCTTGATAATATAATCTCTCAACACTTGTTTTATATGCTTAACATCTTTAAAAATCAACCCCTCTCTCCATTCAAAATTCTCATCCACTAGACCCCTAAACAATTTCTCACAACCTTTCAAAGAATCTATTGTTTCTGCATTGATGCCATCGTCAGATTCATTAACCTCCTCATCTTCGTCTTCAGTTTGACATTCATTCCAATCACCAATCACTACTAGCAAAGATATCTCCACCACTACCATCACTGCTATTTGTTTCGGTTTCCTCCAGATCACCATCATCGCCATCTATTTCACCAATATATTCATCATTCGATTCGTCATATTCCTCATTAGATAGGACAACATCATCATCCACTTTGCTCTTGAAATGGTAATGTCCTCTTTTCTTTTGCTCCACATGAGCTTGTGTCTTAACTCTTTTTTGGTTTTTATGTGGTTCCATTTCAAGCTCAACATCGAGTTCATTTTCAGGGGTTTGTTCCTTCTTCGGTTTTACATTGGATTAGTTTTCAGGGTTCTATTCCTTCTTTTGTTAATTTTGAGGCTCAACTTGAGGCTCTAACTCAAGCTCTACTTTAGGCTATAATTCAGGATCTACTTCAGGCTCTACTACATTCTCATTCTTAGCCACACCAAGTGTGCCAAGTTGTGTTACAGTCTCGCCCTCATCAATACACTAAACATCAGACCCCCCCCTTCACGTTCAAAAATAGCAATAGCCTTCTCAATTTCTTTGTTAGTGAATTCAATTGAAAAAAAAAAAGCGAGCATAGAAATTCAGGGATTCAAATATGGAGATTAGATAGTTGAGAGAGGGAGTATAAAGGGTGGGTGGGCACTTTTCAAAAGGCATTAAATGAGACAGAGAGAGGTCGTGTGTTTTGGAAGGAAACACCGCTCTGACCTGGCATGGACAAGATAGTCTTTTTTTCATTTTACGTAACATTGGAAGAATTGTTCGTAATTTCGGGGAACCTCAGGGAGGGGAAATGAGCTTTTTGAAAATAGGGACCGGAGAGCCGATTAGACCAAACCACAGGTATGACATAGGATTTAACCCTAAAAAATACAATAGTTTGATTGCGTGTTGATCATGCGTCAAAAAGTTAACCACGCTTTGACCACACTCTTTAAGCCAGTGAGAATGAGTACAACTCGAGTACAAACTAGTGTTAATAAAGGCTCTGTTGACCATTAAAGACCGAGTACATATGAAGAACAATCTGAGTACATATTGATGTAAATGAAGGATATTTTTTACTAGTAAAGACTGAGTACATATGGCGAACAGCTCGAGTATAGATTAGTGTTAATGAAAGCTCTTTTTGAGCAGACAAGTTGAGTACATGTGGAGAAATACACAAGAACAATTAGTATAAGAAAAAAAATAAAAATCTTTTGACTAGTATAACCGAGTACATGTGGAGTTACAAAACGAGTACAAACACAATGAGAACAAATCGATTTTTTTTTAATTTTTTTTATTATTTAGATGAGAGCAAAGCGATAAAAGAAGAATACAGAAGGAGTACAAACCAATTTTAAATACTATTTTAGTAAACTTTGGTCATTTTTGTTGTGTAATCTTATTGCATTCAACTTTCAATTTCTTAATTTTTTTTCCAAATATTGGTCCTTTTTGTTAGGGTCCTGGAAACAAATCTAGATGAGTCTAGGACGAGTGCAGAAAAAGTGCAAATCATTTTTTTTTTTAAAAATAGTGAACTTTGGTCCTTTTTGTTAGAGGTGCAGTTAGGATTTTGAAACCTTAGTCGTCGCCCCTCTCCACCCGTCACTCTATCCACCCTGACCATGCCTCTCTATCCTGCTTTCACTCTCGTAGCTACTTTCTACCTAGATCTTTCACTCTCTCCCTCTCTCTCGATCATCCTCGTGTCATTGTCTCTCTTTAGATTAGGTAGAATCGCATCACGTTCGTTCAAGTTCATCGATGAAAGAGAGAGCCACATAAGAGGATGTGAGTAGATCGAGGAGAAAAAAGAGAGAAAGGAAAGTCAGAGACGCAAAGGGAGAAAAGAAGGGAGGAGGGAGAAAGAACAGAGAGAGGCGAAGGAGGAGAGGAATATGGTGGTGAAGATGATCAAACGGAAGATTTAGAGAATAGAGAGAGAAACGTAAAAAAAAAGAGAGATGAGAAGAGAGAGAAGAGAGAGGGAGAAGAGAAAGAGAAAAACTGGAAAAAGAAAATAAGAATATAAATACTGTGGTATTAGGGAAATGAAAAATAATATTGTTGTGTATTAGAAAATATAATTGCTTGGGTTGTATTTGTGAAATCAAAAAGGAAAAAGAAAAAAGGACATGTGGTGTAATTTCCTCCACTTTATTATATAATTAGGTTTGTGGACACATGCGTTGAATTCTTTAGGGGATTGAGATACAAGTCAGCAGAGCAAATAAGGAAAGGATCCCAATAGGCGGCAAAATAAAAAATGATGCCTTGGGGAACACAATGAAATCAGGATACAATTATAGAAGGTAAGTCAGAGAGCTAATCATTGCAAATTTGAAATAGAAAGGGAAATCACCTCCAAAACATTTCCTTAAAGGACATGATGGAAATGGAAAGAATCTTGAAAATAAATCAGAGATAAAAAATTACTACAAAAGTGTTACAAATTGGAAAATCAAATGTTACAGAAGGGAAAAGAATAATTTTCAAGAAGGAGTTAGTGGAATTAGAACTAGATTTCTTGGCTGCCAAGATCAATCAAGAAAAGAAGTATAAGAGGGCAAAGGCAATAGCAAGGAAGGACCTTCAAGTCAACACACAACTCCACCCCTATGGAACCATGAATTCCAGATTTTATCTGCAATAGTCCTCTGTTGTTATTTTCAATTTCTTTGCCTTTATTTAGTGAGATTCTCATTAAACTCCTTACTATTGTTTTCATCTTTGTATTTTTTGCTATTTTTCTTAAAGAAGCAAGAGAGACCAAAGTGGTGATTTTCATCCCTTTGTTCATCCTCAATTGGCTAATAGAAGTTGAGATCTTTTGTGAAATCTTCATTTCACCAAAGTCTATTTCAGTTTAGGAATACTTTAATTCCTTAGCTAGCTAGCAATTTCGCAATCACTCAAAGGGCATCATTGTCTCCCTAACCCTTTTTTCAAGAAATTAGGGGTGTCGAGTGGCACGCTCAATGGGACACCACACACAGTGATGAAAGCAAGAAGTGGAAAAGAGAATGTTTTTTCTGGCATCAAAAATGTGAGAAATGAAGTCGTTGTAACATCAAAGGCAGGTGAAGAAGACATCCAATTTGATCCTGAAAAGGTGCAATCAGCCCAAAATGGAAAAGCTCTAATTGTCAGATAGTTTCTGATTCTAGTATTTTTTAATCTAATAATTAAATCTATTTGAAAACCTTACTGTAACTTTGTTGTGCAACCAAATGGCCATGTAGAGTAATCATCAGATAGTCATGGCTTGTCCCCATAGAGCACTAATCAAGCCCAAAACATTAATGACATAGCAAAGAAAAATCCCTCATTGGAGACAGTAGTTCCCCTATTTTCCCCTTAGAAGAACAAGCCAAAACACTCGATGGGCAGTCCTAAAGGTGGTAAACCATGAAAAAGGGTGGAAAATGGAGAAGAAAGCTATAGATATAGCCACAGATTCCAAAACAAATGATGCACAGTAGAAAACCTTAGGGGGTAAAATTTTAAATGGAGCGTTTAAGGAAAAATGAAAAAAAGGGAGAAGCATGATGTAAAGGTGTACCAACTGCCCCACAAAAGAGAAGAAACCCTAATGGAGCAAAACAAAAAAAAGGGCCAACTAAATTCCCTGGGGAACAATCAAATTTTACACCATTGGTGGCTTAGGAGGTCTTGGAAAGGCAAGGGGGTGACACTCACCCGCAGTATCATAAAATAGAGGAGGCTAAATCCTCCAATGGTTTCGCCCACCAAGGAAATAATAAGGCCCTTATGCGGCAATAAGGACACACAAGTCCCCACACACATCCAGGGGTTTACAAGCCTAAAAATACTTTTTTTGGCTTCAGGCGCACATATGGTAAGAGGATTAATTCTTATGCCTAAGGGGACATATTACCCAGTAACATCATATTCAACCGAGGGATCAAATGGGCACTAATACATTGAGGGAATTGGTGCAGGAGCTGCTCTGTTCGGGTTTCCAACCAATTTCACAACCGAAATTCAGGAAAACATACTCAAAGTATATTGATAGAGAGTCGATCCCTAGGGGAATTAGGATCTTTGATTTTACACTTTTTTCGATTGAGGATAGGTAGTCCACAATAGAGCACATGGCACGATTCACTATTCAATACAGAGAATTTCCTAGCTATGACTCCTTTTAAAATATTTTGTTGAAATTGTTTCCTAACTCTTTCAAAGGAATCACTTTTCCATGGTATGTGTCACTACTCGATTTTGTTTTCTCATGGCAGGATACACAAAGGCTTTTCAATATGCAATTCTACCGAATAGAGCCCAAGATATGTATTGCAGAAATGTCTACGTTGACCCAAAATGCGGTAGACAGGGACGATGATTACATTGCCCGCTTCAAGAAAATGAGAAAGTGCAAAGTCAACATACCAGAAGTAGAGTACGTGAAGATAGACTAGAGGGATCTTGAGCTGGAGTTAAGAAAAAAGTTACAGGGCATGGAATTTAGGGACTTCTATGAAATGGCGGCTAAAGTGACATAATATGAAGAGCTCATTAGGGAGGACAACCACCGAGGGAAACAAACTTTGGGAACTTATTTCAAAAGGCCTCATAATGCAGTGGCTGATGAGGTTCATGTTATTGATGCTATGCCAGAGGAGCATGGCACAGGACAAAATCACCAACAATATTCCTTTGATGTAAGCAAAACTAATAATATTTCTTTATTTTTTGCTAAAGTAAAAATTTATCTCTTTTCACCCAGGTCACAAGTTGCCCACCAAAGAAGAGATGAAAGGGAAAGATTATTGTAAATACCATGACTCGTGGACTCACTCTACTAATGGTTGTGGCACCTTTAAGGGTGTAGTCCATGATAGGATTGATAAAGGGATGCTTAAATTCCTAGAGGATGTTATGTTTATTAAGGAAGAATCATTCCCCTATGTAGCTTCTATCAATGTAACTAGTATTAACCTAAGGGGTTGGTTCACCGAGAAAAATAAAGAAGAAAAGTTATTGAAGCATAGACAACATGTAAGGCTGGTGAGCTCTCCTGTTATACAAGAGAATTGATAGGTGACTAAGTTTACTGGAGATGGGTGGTAGTGGCTGCAGCTACCATTTATCCAAAAAATATACAGCAGGCCATAGTAGTCCTACAAGCCAAAGGAGACTATGATCATAAAAAAGAAAAAAATGAAGCATATTTGAGGCGACAACATTCTTGGTGGTTTATCGAAATTAAGAGGAGCGACGACATTTGTGACTAGTATTGGTTTTGAAAATTGCACAAATTACTGTGTTTTTTGGGTTCCAAAAGTTTTGGAGAAAAGTAGAAGATGACAACATTGGCTTGAATGAGAAAAAGGAAAAAAAAAAGAGAGAGAGAAGAATGATGCTTGCAGTTTGTGGTGTTTTGGGTATTGATGGTATGGAGAAAGGAAGAAGATGGTGGTGGTGTAAACTTGAAAAGGAAAAATGGTCCACATTACTGACATGCAAGAAAACAAGTGTTTTACCCACCTGAAATTGTTTCTATTTTTATTTTATTTTATTTTATATTTTTTTGTCTTTCAAGGAAAATAGTGAAGGAGAGATTGAATATTAGAACCTCCAGGGGAATTAGAAAGGATTTTTGTCCCTTTATGGCCACTGTAGTTTCTTTTAGTGAAGAGGACCTAGAGCTAATGAACATTTTGTCATATGTTCAATATCTATAGGATTGCAGGCCTTCTTGGCTGCAAAAGAAATTTTTTAGTTTGGAGATCATAACCTGCATAGTTGTTCCTTGGCCATTTTACAAATCACACCAGAGAATAAAGAGAGAAGAAATAATTGGAAATAAACCTCAGGCCATTTCTTATTTATTTGAAGAGAATACATTGGCATACAATAGCATTTTATGTACAGAGACTAAACACTAAAAGACTAAAAATCAAAGTTCTCCTATACAAATTGAAGGACCCTTTGTTGATTCATGCTTCTGGATGCCAATTCTTCTATGACAAACTATGAGACTAGCCAAAGAGTAACCTGCAAATGGGAAGTGCAACTGAGTTTTAGTCCACCAAAAGAGTCTCAACAATTCCAAAAGAAGAGTGATGGATTCCCAAAGGAGGAATCAAGTTTACCATCAAAACCAATAACAAACAAGCAATTTTAGCTAGAACGTAACTCTTGAAATCTAAATTTTGCTTGAACTAACTTGATTACAATAGTTGTGCTAGGGGGGACAACTTTCCTTTGGATTAACAAGCAACTTATAGATTGAAAAGCAATACCAACCAATGGGACTGCAATTTCACGGCTCATCAAGAATGTCTATTTGCAGAGCAACAAAGATAAGAATTCAGTTTAGGACCATAAAAGTTTTCGTAGTAGGCTTTGTGGCCACTAAGATTACCAAAGGGAAAAAAATTAAAGATTGAAAATAATCTAGGGATTAAGTTTAAGAATTTGTGTGTTGCTATTGTCTTCACAAGATTTTTTCTGTGAGCTTGATTTTCTTGTAGCAGAGAGGAAATATTATATTTCTGGAAAATTTGACATATAAACATGAAGAGCTGACACAAAGAATGGAGTCAAAAGCCAGAATTACAGCCGAATTTCTTGCAGAGTATGTGGGGAAGATAATCAAAATTTTTACCCAAATTCCAGCAGCATTTTCCCTTATTTTTGGTCTATCCATTTGTTTTCAATATTCACCAATAAGCAATTCAACAACAGCCTCTCTAGCAAAAATTTTCGAGCAATCAAATTGAGTGAAAATAAAAGAGAAAATGATGGAAATTACCAAATGAATCGTCGAGTTCAAGAATACAAGTGATGCTTCACTAGCTCAAGACAGTGGTGGTGGTTTCTAGCTTGAGGCTCGATGAACTCTGACGGACGGCGTTGTATTCTCTTCTAGCCGAGACAGCGAACCACGGTGGACTCCAAAATCTACTGCAAAGTCTTTTCCTTAGCAAACTGTAACACCTCGTTAGATTCCAATAAGACTTCTTGTAGCTCTTTGTTTAGTACCGATTTGATCTTCAATGTTTGGAGTGTCAATTTGATGATTAAAGGTGTGGATGAGGAGTTACTAGAGTGAATTGGACCATGGATCACTCGAGTAAGCCTTTTCGGTCACTCGAGTGAAATGACATATGGCTCACTTGGATGAGGAGTTACTCGAGTGATATGGACCATACTCATATTTGAAAAAATTTCACTTGAGTAAGTAAAGGGCTTACTCGAGTACGCAAGGCAAAAACCTGAAACAACATCGTTTTAGGCAGGGGGTCTATATATACCCCATACCTGATTATCTCGGCTCTCACACCCCATTTTTGTCTTTCTCCCCTCCAAATCAGTTCAAAACTCTTTCCCATCACTTCCCATTGCTCCCATTTTGATTCTTAAGGAAAGATCTTGTCATTAATCTCTTCTTTCCTGCTTTTTCATGTTAGAATTATGATTTATGTGTTAAGGCCGAATTTGTTTAGGTTTCAAATTTTTGATGATTTCTGATGAAATGGGAGTTTTAGGATGTTAGATCATGATGAATTAAGGTTAGATATACTTAGGTTAAGCTCCGATTTGAGAGATTTGATGTAGTTTTGCATGAGTTAGGGTTTTCTACCGATTTGGATGATTTCTTAGTGATTTTGAGTTTTTTTAATGAAACTAATTGTAGATTTGAGCTTCTGAGATTGATTAGAGTTAACGTAGGTGAATCGAAATGATTTTTATTGGTTGAATCAAGAGTAGGGTGTTTTTGGATAATTTTTTATCGCAAGGACTAGATTAGTTATTTTGCATGTTTTGGTCTAATTTGAAATTTGGAATATTTCAGGATTGATTGGTAATTTTGGAATACTTTGAGGACTAATCTGTGATGTTTTAGGTCTTCCAGACTAAAGTGTATATTTGCAAAAGTTGAGAGAATATTCTGTAATTTTACAAAATATTCAATTTTCGAGACGAGAGCGTTAGATCCTCTATCAAAATAGGATTTCTTTCATCGTCGTGGGTTGGGATGTAAATTGCATTTCATACATTCTGTATTTCCACAGTTAGCACGTTTGAGTCTGCTATGATTCATTTCTGTTAAGCTTTTTTTGACTTCTGAGGAGGTCAACCATTCATTGGTGGATTGTGATTGGATTATGAGCTCAGTGTCTAAGTGAGTGCGATGGAAGCTTTAGACACATAGGTTGTCTTCTGAAATTATATATATGTGTTTGTTGTGCTCTGGCCTCTGCATGAAATCCAGAATAATTAATGGTTTGGTAGTAATAAAATCTGACTTGTGTGAAAACTTTGTTATGAAAAATCTGTTGGATATTATTTTGAATTCTGAAATAACTATCCTGTTTTGAAACAAATATTTTTTGGGTAAAATCCACAGCTGTCCCCGAGTTTTGATGATACCTCTCTGTCGGTCCCTATAGTTTCAAAATTCGTCACTCTGGTCCCTACGACTTATTTCCGTCTGTTTTTTTAACGTGCCATATCATATTTACTGACGTGGCACATAAACCTAAATTTTAAGGACCATTTTACCCTCTTTTTTTTCCGCTGCTCTCTCTTTATTCTCTCTCTTTTATTTCCTCAGTCTTCTCTTCTTCTTATTCTTCTCTCTCTCTCCCCCTCTCTCTTTCACTTCTCCGCCATAAAACCTTCAATCATCAGCCACAGAGAGAGACCAACATGAACTCTCTTCACTCTCCCACTAATTTGAAGCCCACAAATGAGGATTTGAAGATGAACCACTTATTTCATCAGTAGCAAATACCACCGACATCAAGCCACCACCGACCACCACTTCCAAACCCGCCACCATTCGAAGCAGTCACCAAACTGTTGCCAACCATCAGTGTTAGTTTTGTGCCCTAGCCCAATCATGTAAACTTTGTTATTTCGGTTTATTTAATAATAATGAGGCATTTCATTTCTATGAAATATCATTTGTTTTATGAAGATAAAACTCCATGAATAGTTTATTCTTTCTTTGTGCCATCAAGTACATGACTTGATAGTAAAACCATACAGATAAAAGGAATACTATTCTAAATGTCCCTAATCGATCATTATCATGTGAATGATAATGAATTAAAGATTAGTATGTTGCTAAGTGGATAATCACGTTTTACTGATTATGGATATGAGATATCAACTTAGAACATAGATGCATGATAGGGAACATGTATTGGACTGGCCCGTATGAAAGCACTTCATGGATCGTTGTCACAAAGTAGCTTTCATGCAGTGGTGATGTTTGAGTCCTCGGACTGAAACTCACTATCGACTCCTACATGATGAATCGCATGTTTTGACTTAGTCAAATGTTATCCGTAACAAGGTAACAATAAAGGCTATGATTGGATATGTCATGAATCATGTAGAGAAGTGATAGTGAGAGTGATGGATTT
>CAODLS010157250.1:0-16027 GCA_948243855.1 Flueggea neowawraea | reverse complement strand
TTCCTTTAAAGGTAGGAATAACTTTGGTTTTCTTTACAGAATCTCCTGAATCATTAAAACACAATCATCAACAATTCACCAACGATAATCAGAATAAAGCAGAACATATCAAATTCTTTTAATCTACTATCACAAGCATAGGAAAACAATAAACTTCAATCCATCAGAAATCAAATATCAATGTATCTTTGATTATGTTTTTCTTGGTTAACCATTCATTAAACTTAAAGTGTAACCTGCTATGCAAACTCTAAATTGATCTCCAATTGCAATTCTCTCTGGTTTTCATGCAAATTTTTTTATCACAAATCAGCACGACAAGACCTAACTATGCATTATGAATCACAACCGAACAATATGAAAGAAAAGAGTAATAAAAACTTACTGGCACACTCTTCTTCTGTTCCCACTTGGTCTAGAATTTCATTCTCCACTTTAACATCAACTTGGCTTGGGTCTAGAGTTTCATTCTCCACTTTCACATCAACTGGACTTAGAGTCTTTGAAGGATATTCTCTCTCACAGGTACTTTTGTGAAAAACCATGACATCAAAAAACATGTCTCCTCCATGTCTAAACACCAAGAAATCACCAGCTTGTAAGTTATTTTCGCTGGCGAACTCTTTCCAACCATCTTGGAGCTTCCTTCCATTGATCTTCACATGCCAAAGTTTTGCATTAGCGTTTCTCAGCACAACTTTGTCACAATCTTGCCCTTTTAAGTGTTTGAAAAATGAGTCAGGAATTGACTGCAAAACATGCAGATTCTTCCATTATTATACACATAAGCATCAGTTTATGTATCTGTATGAGAGCAAGAGAGATACTCACGAGTTGACGTTCAGAGCGTGGAAGAAATGGCTTGAAGAAATGTGGTTTAGCAGGAGGCACCGTTTTTCTACTTCCCATGGCTAAATTAGAGAGAACTATCAAAAAGACAGTTTGGATGATGGTTTAAAGCATAAATATTAGTCACTTGCATTCGGTCATACCCAATTAACTTTTTGACAATCGAATCAACTTCCCATCAGTCATATCCAATTAACTACTTGTCTCCTTCTTTGCGTTTTTAAACAGCAAGATACTGGCATCTTCAATCCAAGTTCATAAATGAAGTTGCTACTTCCAAGAATAATGAATCCGCTTTTCCAGTGAAAGTGTGAAAGAGGTGGTATTAGCACGAGGAGTCTCGTTGATCACTCCAGTTATTTAATATTAATTTTAATTATTTAATTTTTATAAAATAATTATTTAATTATAATTTTAATAATTATTTAATTTAAAATATAATTATTAAATTTGATTATCAATTATTTAATTAAATTAATTATTTAATTTTAATAAATTAAATAATTCTAATTATTATTTAATTTTTATTAAAATTATTTAATATACATTTTAATTATTTAATTTATTAAAAAAATTCTCACATTTTAAGAATTCTCATTATGCAAAATGTGTTCAGACTTCAGAGTGCTAAGAATAATTGGTCATACTGACACGGGCTCCACAAATGTGATTTGAGAAGAATCACAAATCATAATGGGCCATAATTGCTGTCCAACTCTCAGCCCAAATCCTTTGCAAGTGGTGTGTCGATGGTTCATCTCTAAGCAAATGCTACAGAGAGAGGCAACTCTGTGTCTCGTAATCATCCTCACTAATCATGTGGATTAGGCCTCTCTTACCCAGTCCGTTAAATCTCAAACCTTTACAACGAGCTCAATGAGTTCACCACCAAGTTCAAAATTGTTTCACTTGAATAAAGTTTCGACCTTGATTTTACCCCAACAAGCAGTCAAGCACCAAAGTTGTTCTGATGGCGATATGGGTTATGGCCTTTCCCCATTTGTATACCACACTCTCTTCTCTTCCACGCCACTTGTTTCCCATTCATCTCTTTCTCACTTGTATTTTTATCTTTTTTAATCTTAACTGTCAAAGCACACAAAAAAACACACTAACCCATTCTTTTTTTACATGAATTAATTGTTAAGGGCTTTATATTTCACCAAACCCTTTCTCTTGATCCAAGACTCACAATTTCTCATCTGGGTTTTGTCAAGGTGGTTGCTTTTTATTTTCTTGATCAATCAATGGAAAGTCGTTGATCTGAAACTGAGAATTTGTTTGGTTCTGAGTTTATTTACATTAGTTTTGCAATAATGGAGGGTCGTGCCGATGTGGAAACACCGCCTTTTTTGAGGTTATTTCTTCTTGTTGTATTAGATTTGGATTATTGCATGTTCAATTTGATTATCAGTTCTAGAACTATTGCTTCTTTTTGCTTGTTGGGTGTTCCAAATTATGCATGTGCTGATGTGATTGTATTTGTATATGAATGTAGTTTGTTTGCTGCTTTGTCATATGGGGTTGCTTCAATGGCGATGGTTTTTATCAATAAAGCCATTCTATTGCAGTACTCTCATTCAATGACCCTACTTACTCTACAGGTACTAATTTTGTCTTATTAATGTGTGTATTCTGTTATGATAGTTCATAGTTTTAATTAGTTTGTGTTTCTGGTTTTGTTAGCAATTAGCCACAGCTTTGCTTATCCACGTTGGTCGACGAACAGGATACACCAAAGCCAAAGGACTGGATATGCAGACGGCTAAAAGACTTCTGCCAGTGTCATTATTTTACAATGCTAATGTGGCTTTTGCTTTGGCTAGCTTGAAAGGAGTTAATATTCCCATGTACATCGCAATTAAGAGACTCACTCCTCTTGCTGTGCTTATTGCTGGCTTCTTTTACGGAAAGGGAAAGCCGACTACACAGGTTTGGTGCATCTGATTAAAGACTAGCACATGATCGTTGTACTGGGCTTTTGTCATTTCTATTTGTATGATAATGGCAATGATGATAATACTTCTTTGTTTGATTCGGAATGTTGGTTGTTTTTTGCTGCAATTTGTTTGATCTTTAATCCAAGTATTTCAATATTATTCAGTGTAATATTGTTAGTAGTGAAGGAGTTTCTCATTGGATGGCAGATGTTTATGTGATGATGAATTCTTATTTATGCGTGAACTGTATCCAATGATCATTTCATTGAGTCCTTGACAGAGACTTTGTTCACGAATTATAAAAATTGATCCTTCAAAGTTCAAACCATCTAGGATTTACAATATCTCCTCATATTTCAAACTATATCATTTCTCGGTTTTGTTTCAGGTGGTTCTTTCAGTTTTATTGATTGGTGCTGGGGTAATTATAGCAGCACTTGGAGATTTTTCCTTTGACTTACTTGGATACAGCATGGCTCTCACTTCTGTCTTTTTCCAGGTTGGCTATTATTTAAGTGCTCGTTAATACAAATAATGCAACATAGTAATTCTTGCTTAATAATTAGACTCCTGGTTTCAAAATGCAGACTATGTATCTTGTACTTGTAGAAAGGTCTGGGGCGGAGGATGGCCTTTCTTCTGTTGAAATAATGTTCTATAACAGCTTTTTGTCTCTTCCATTTTTGATATTTGTCATCTTAGCTACTGGAGAATTTCCTAATTCTTTGGCCCTTTTAGTTGCAAAGGTCAGAATCTCCTCTTATAGTTGGATACAAATTATTCATTGCATTAGAAAGCAATGACATTCAAATGCTTAGGCAGATGCAATTTTTTTTATTGCTTAGCCCTTTTGATTTAGTTGTTGAGACTTAAATGATTTGATTTCCTGAGTATCTGATTTGCACAATGAGCTTGCGACTGCATTTAAATTCAATCTAACTTTTAATATTTTGACTTGAGTGTTTATAAGTTGCCTGAAATTCCTTTTATTGCATGGTAACACTTTCCAGATTTTAGCATCAATTCTATGCTAGTATTGATCAACTTGTCTTTGTGAGCAAATTGGTTTACCGATTGAGAATTTCTCTTAGCTGGTTTTCCTGCTGCAAAATATATTCATGACTTTCAGGTCATGTTAAATATGAAAAATTGCTTCATAGATTGTTTATTTGTGGCCTCCACTCTAAGATCGTGAGTATATGTACCACTAACTGTAATGAAATTAAGGATGGGATAACTGAGAGATTTGGTTGCATGTGTAAACTTTCTGAATTCCGTTGCAACTGGAAATATTGACTATAGTTACTTCCAAGTTATCAATTAGCATTCTCAAGAATTGAAAATGGATTTAAATATCATGCTAGTAGCAGTTTTGAGTGGCTTTTATCGCTTAGTGCGATTTCTAATTAGACCCGATTGTACATGCAGAGTAATTCCTTATCATTTTTGGTGATCTTTATTCTTTCGATGGTGATGGGCATCGTCCTCAACTTCACCATGTTCTTGTGTACCATAGTCAATTCTGCTCTTACAACTGCCATTGTGGGAGTTCTCAAAGGTGTTGGTTCCACGGTATGTGCAGAGTATCATTCAAGTAGGCTGTTATAGGAAAACTTTAGACTGAAAACAAAATTTTCGGAATTTGAAATCAAGCATTTGCAGCCCAACTCTTTCCTTTCTCAGAAAAAAGATAGATGTTGAAGTGTTTAGATTTACATCTTGTTCGTCGCTTTGCAGACTCTGGGCTTTATCTTGCTAGGCGGCGTGGAGGTACATGCTCTGAACGTGACTGGATTGGTGATCAACACAGCGGGTGGGGTGTGGTATTCATATGCCAAATACCAACAAAAAAAGAGCAAGCCACCAATGCTAATCTCAGATGTAGAGGCTCATCGTCGATAAATCTACAGTGGTGATGAACTGTACTTAGCCATTTTTTCTTGTTAAATCTTATAGTTGATTATTGAAAGTCAACAGATAGAAATGACTGAAGACGGGGAAATTTGTTTGGAATAGTTAGATAACTAGTTTGAAAGCCCATGCTTCGCACGGGCATAGTACTTTTTATTTTATTTTATGATTGATAAACCTTATTTGAAACTCAATTAATTTTAAATTATGCAAAGCAAATAATATATATAGTTATAAAATTTAATTGTTAAAATATAAAAATTATAAAATAATTATAATTAATAGTTTTTATGTGTCAAATTTATTCAGAATTTTTGAATTTACATATTTAAATTTTTGTTTTATATAATTTATAATGAGTCGAAGATTTTGAAGCGTTATTTTCTTATTCAACAAAATAATTTAGATGAGAAAAAAGTAATACGGTTTTTTAATGTTCCACAAAAATTAACTCATACAAATCAAGATAATAACAATTGATAGTGGTTTGTCATTTAATTTTTAATTGTGGATTATTTCTTTCAAAGACTTAAAAAATATTATTTTATTTTATTTAAAATATTATTTAAAACTATAAATTGTTAAAAATTAAAAATTAAATATAAAAAGTAAAAAAATATTTACATTTCTTATGAAGTTTTCTCATTAATATTTAAACTAATTTTTAATAATAGATTATTAGATGAATTTAATTAATTTTCATTAATTAATAAATTTATACATAATAAAAATACATTTAATATGTTTAATAAATATTAATTAAATTAATTATTTAAAAATTATTTTAAAAAATTATAAATTATTATAAAATTCAAAAAATTAATGAAAAAATCTTGTATAATATTTTTTTTATTGAAAAAGACGTGTCCGGCAATCTAGTTAGGTTAACCTCCAATAAAATGACATTTCTTATTTTCATCACTGCTAGGTAGGTCCTAGAATAAAAGGTGGCAGAAAATCTTTGTTAATACCTCAAAATATACAGAGTATAATGGAATTACAAAGCTCGCTCATAAAAAGCTCCTATAGCATCACTACAAAGTAAGATAAGGATCTCACTAGGAGGGACAGTGATAACATGTACCCCTATTTGACACAACCGTCCAAGCTTAGACATCTTGTTTGCTACTTGACTACCTTTTCTAAAGACATGCTCAACAGAGACTTGCTAATCCCGACACATAATGTCTTTGATTGCTTTAATCAATGACCAGTTACTATTAATAGGCACCTGCTCTTTGTTTAACATCTACACTGCTATACTATTGTCCGACTCTATTTGGATTCTTCTACAGCCCATCCCCCAGCACAGCTTCAGCCCTCATTGATTGCCGTGAACTTTGCATGTAGTACCGAGCACCAACCCATTTTCATCGTAAAACCATTAAGCCCATTCCCATTAGAGTCTTTAACAAAACCTCCCGCAGATGTCGTTATTCCATCCTCGACAATTGCTCCATCCGCATTAAGTTTTACGGCACCAACCTGTGGAGGATGCCAACAAATCCATTTAGAGTTTTGTTGTTGAACCATAGCTGCATTTAGAACATTTAGTACTCTAAAATATGCCTTAGCCAAAATACGGATCTGTCCGCAACACCTAAGGGGAACTCGGTGAGAGAAGATTCTCTCATTCCTCCAACGCCACAGGAGCCAACACACGCCACACCAAAGCGGACATTCAGGGTCTACCGTCCTCTGTAGCACTCTTATTCTGAAGGTTCTGTAACAACCACGTATTCGCTTCAGTAGTGAAAAATTCATCGCTTGAATTTCCCCCAACAGCTCAGTCCAAGTCAACCTAGCTTGATAACAATTTCTAATGACATGATGTCACGACACCTCACAACCCGTGCATATATCACAATAAGGGTCACAAGCTATATTACAACGAAATCGACGCTGGTTAGTGAGAAGTTGTGCTGGGCATATTGGCCCAGCCCGGCGGATTGGCCCGATGCAGCTTGGAAGGGCCAATAATTTTTGGCATGTGGCCTAACCTATTTTTTTTTACAAAAAGAAGGTTGGACTTGGGCTCATGGTTTAGCCTTACAGGCCGGCCTAGTCCGAATATTTATATTGTATATTTTTTATATATATAGTATATTAATATTAATTTGATGTACTATATATTATAAATTAGTCAAAATGATACCAATTATAAATTTATGAGTTGTTTAATATTTATTAAAATATAATTTATACAATAAAATATATATTAAATTATATTATGATAAAAAAAATATGGAATATAATTTTTTCAAAATATTTACAGAGAATAATATTTTTTCAAATATTTTTCAGAGAACAATACCAGAGTAATTTTACGGATTCAGAAACTTGTAAGCGAAATTAGTGACGGACGCAAAAAAAAATTCCAAGGGGGCACCATGTACTCGTGAAATGCTTGCTAGTCATGGATAAAAGGTTCATTGCGGAACTATCCATGGAACGTAAGAACAAGAATAACTATTTGGTCTACAATTGCAATACAAATAGTTCAAAGTTCAATGACAATGTAGTTTTCAAAGTGGTGATAAACTTTTATTGGAAATAAGAGATTACAAAAGAAAGAGTAAGTTCTACTTCCAACTTATGGGCAAAAAGGAAATGAGTTGAAGTCTTGAAGAGAAACAAATTTTTATTCAAATCTCAAATTTAAATTTCAAATCCGTATTTCAAATTTGCAATCTTTCCCTCAATTGAAATTGAAAAAATGAAGGCAGAAATGAGTGATTGAGTAAGCATTTACCTTAACTCATTTGCACCCTTAAAGAAGACTCGTTTTCTAGAGAAAATACACTAAATTTTGACATCTTCCCATCTTCCAGCATCTGCATATATGTTTGATAACCAGCACGACCAAGAAGATCAATAATGCGACTATAGTGCTCAACTCCAGGTTCTATGTTAAATTAACATCTTATGGCATTAAACCAATGCCAACCCTCATCTAACAAACCAGCATGACTACAAGCAGTTAAAACTGATACAAAAGTTATGTAATTTGGCTTGATGCTGACCCTCATCATTCAGTGAAAAACATCCAAAGCAATACATGTCTATGACAGAGTTACCTAAAATTACATTCTCCTCCAAAAGCATCTTTATTACCTGCCAAAACTTAATGAACTACAAAATGAGTAGTTTTACAATTTTTGCCATAATTTATACACAAAGTTCACAGAAGACCAAGTATTTTAATTTCCGAACAGATTACTCAATGTTTTTGTAAAATAGGAGTAAAATCAAGTACCTGATTATGTATGCATTTCCCACAAACAGGGCACCAAAATTTGCACTAGCTAACAACAAAGTAGACAAAGTGAACGTCGAAGTCCAAGTCACAACATTTCCGTCAGAAATTTCATCGAACAAGAACCGTGCATCACCCAATTCCCCGAACATGGAGTACATATAAATCGAAGCCGAAGACACGAAAACATTTGATTCGTATCCAAAGATAAGAGCTTGCTGGTGGATTTGTCTTCCTGATTGAAGGTCGATAACACGGGGTCTTCTTCTTCCTCAACCTCTCCCCTTATTGGTAAGGGGCCCTGCTGCAATTTTTGGCGGGCACCAATACTATATATATGGGTCCTACCGGCCAGAGGAGGTCACCGGACCAAGCCGGATCCCCTCTGGTATGTCCCTAAGCAAAGTCATCCAAACTCAGATATAGTCAAAATATTCTTTTAAAAAATACTTACCGAAATTCACATTACTTTTCAAAAACATTTTCTGAGATAAATATCAAAAGTTTAACGGGACCTGAATCTGACATGAAGAGTCAACCTGACTCGGTAATAGTCACAAATGCAAGTATTATCCACTTAGGCACCATGATATAATCACTGAGGCACAGAGTATAACAACAAAGACACAAAGTATAGTCACTTAGACAGATGATTCAGTGTATCAAAGCTACGTTATCCTATAGTTGGGTGTCCCAAAACAATTTTTTTTTTACTGAAAAGCATACTGAAATATTTATTTAAAAACATTCAACAGTCAACATACAGAACATGCCATGTATTCACCAAAATATACTAAACATTCAGACAAGTATTTATCCAAAATATTTTTAAATCTCAAAAACAGATACATAGTATAGAAACTTCACTTATTTCAAAACGAAACATTTATTTCAGAAAATATCCTTAAAACCAAAAGGACATTTTCTATAGAGTACATCTTAAAATCCGTAACAGAATGTTTAATATCCAAAACCATAATAAATATTAAATTATAATATTTATTTTAGAAACCTTCAAAGTTCTCGGAGGAAATCTCATCTCCACAACAGAGGTTTTCACACAGGTCCACTTTTAGGATTTCCTATCCTTTAATTTTTTTCCAGATTATATGTCAATTTCAGACACGTAAAAAATATATAATTTAAGAGATACAACCTATGTGTCTGAAGTGGCTACCACACTTACTTGGACGCCGAGTAAATAGTCTAAACGCTGGCCACCAGGGAATAGCAGACCACCTCAGAAATCCAACCGAGCTGAATACAGAATTTATTACAACGAAGTCAAATACTATACTGTGACAATACAAAATATGCATGCAATGTAGATGTTCACCCCAAACCCGGGACGAATGAAAAGCCTAATGAGAATGAATAACCAACACCCTTGTCGAAAATCATACATCGATGAAAAATTACAGTTTGATCCCCGACCTTTGTAAAATTACGTATTAGTCCTCAAAATATTCTAAATATATAAATCAGCCCTCCAAAAAATTCAAAATTCAATTCTAGTCCTTAAATGTCAAATTTCAAGATTGGTCCTCCTTCCAATGGCAAAGTACACAATTAGTCCTTAAATTCGATTCAACTGATAGAAATCAAATTTAATTACTTCCATTGATCCTACTCAACCTCAGGAACTCAAATTCATAATTGGTTCTCAAAAACAACTCAAAATCATCATCATTCTTTAAAAATTCGGACCTAATCCTAACCTTCAATAACTCATCAAAACTTGTGATTCCAAGCTATATTCATGTTTATCTAGTCATAATCTAACAACCTACAACATTCATTTCAACAGAATCGTCCAAAATCTGAAACCCATTTCAAATTTGGACTAAAATCAAATCCTAAGATTAATGCATGAAATGAATAAAAAGAAGGGATTAGAAGCATGATCTTATCTCCAAAGATGCTTAGGAACGTTGGGAAATCAATGGAGTAGAGAGAAAATTGATCTAAGGTTGAGAGAGTTTGAAAAATGAGAGAGACTGACGAATGAGTCGAGTTTGGGAGTTTTAAACTGTCTGGACAAGGCTCACATACTTGAAATTTTATCTAACGTACATTAGGGGACCCTCACGTACGTCAGCAAGCATCTCACGTACGTTATCGGGGTGAAAAATAGCTTCTAGAGGCTTCAGACCGGACCTTACGTACGTCACTGTTCATCTCTCGTATGTAAATCATACGAAAATCCAACTCACGTACGTCAAACGACGAAACACGTACTTTAGTGAAAAAAGCACCTTAGGTACGTAAGTCCAGTTCTTACGTATGTAAGGCCTCCTTACGTGCGTTAGAAATGTTCTAACGTGAGTAAGACATCCTTTTCCTTTGCTCTTGATTTCTCTTCGCTTCCAGACATGCGTCAGACCATTCCTAAAGCTTGACAACTGTTGACCTTACAAAATAACATTATCAAACATCCTCAAACACTTAACCAACATCTCAACGCCAAGGATGGGTTCGAGATTGATTGGAACAATTTAGCACTGGTCGGAATGCTACAGAAGACAAGTCGAAAATGAGCAGGGTATTACACAAGGAGAAGCTCCTTCAAAGTCACCTGTTGCAGAGACATATTATCCCTTCGACCACTGTCAATACAAAGAACATTCTCAGCAATCAACTGTTGGATTAGGGATGCCAAAACTCCCATAGGAGCTTAGAAATCCTAGTTCAGACTTGAGTTGTGGTCAATTTTTATGCATTTGAATCAAAATCCAGAGTCCAATTTTGAAGCCTGAGAGTTCCTAGCTTCAACACTAGTGGCCTGCGGCTCAAAAGACTAGCTTTCTCCTCTAGCGAGTTCAAAATGAGATGATAATATCCCCGGCTAAGAGAAATTAAGAGCCAATTTTTCAAGCCCCAAGTGGAGGAGAGTTTCTCCTTCAAATCCACAACCTTCCATGGTGTTTCACCCCTTAGTAACATAACCTGTCTGATCAAAGCATTATCGCACAATTGTAGTTGTGCCGCATAAGCTTCCTCGTTAATCTTGATTAATACATAGTCGTCTTTGTTCTCTAGTGCGACCGAGGCAACTTGCAAGACATGAGACGACCCTTTGATTACCGTAGCAAAGCTCAATCTAGGTTGTTGTTGTGAAGAAGTAGGAAGCAGTGTGTGAGAAGGAGAAGCTTCATAGTCTGCATGAAGACTCTTCCCAGGCTGCCGTGAAGAAGGTAGGCTTGGCATGTGAGAGAGAGGGCTCATGGACAGCCTGACCCTGTGCACCATCATTGGAGTTCAAAAGCATCACAACCTTCATCGGAGGCCCAACAACAGGAGACAAAGGAGGCATTACCATAGGCGAAGCGGTAGACAAGATTGTTGTGGATTCCTTGACAATATGGTTGGAGGAAACTCCTGTTGACGGCGTCGTATCGTGTGCAGCGTTAATGGGAGTCACATTAGCAATCGCAGATGCAATGTTATTGGATTGCGAGATCGACATCCCCAATTTTTGCCTGGAGAAGAGATCGGTAATGTCCATATAGCAGTCCAGTGGGAAAAGAGAATGCCGGTGAGAAGAAGGCCAAGAGGCAGCCATGGTCAATGGCAGAACCACGCAACAGATGGAAGAGAGCACTTCTGAAGAATTCGGAGTTCTAGGGCTTCATCTCCACCCTGAAGGAACATTCAAATATTTATTTATACTTGATACAACAATATATGCACACGATCTTGGTACATGTATGAACATTTTCAGTATACATAATTGGACTCAATGGCAGAGCTAGGTGGGGTCTGGTAGGGTCGCCCAATTTCACTGGCTATCCACGAACTCCTAGGATATCCTTGCTGATTTCACATGTTTTGTTTCATTTTTGCCTCTTTATTCTAAGGTCGACCTCACTTCGGCCAAATTCTGACTACACATAATATCTAAACTTTCAAAATAGTATTATAATTAATAATAATTACAATTAATTACGAACTGGCTGGTATTCTTAGCTAATGGAGTACATGTCACAAGTATCTCACATTATCAAGCATATTAAAGCTAAGAATTTAATAAGGCTAAAAAGAAAACAAAATTAAGGATTAGTATACGAAGAAGCATGATATATTCTTAGATTGGCAAACAAGCCCTTAAAAGGAGTGGTATATTTGGGCATTAGTCAAGCACGAAAGTGCTCGATCGAGCAATAGTTAAAAAAAGATAAGGAGAAAATAAAAAAAAAAAGAAATAAAGAAGGTCAAAATTCGTGAGCATAAATGCATAACCTTCCCTATAAGTAAAGATATATTATCTACATTCTCAGAAAAATCGTACTATATAATGATCTTTGCAAGTATTTAATGCGAGATAATATAGTAAAAATTAATCTACTAAATGAATAATGGTATGCATAAGTTATTTTTATGAGTAAAATAGAAATCTCAAGTTCGAGTTTCTATTATAAAAACTTTAAAACTTAAAGAATTTTGTGGTTATACAGGTCTTACTAAATTTTACTTCAAATTAGCCTAACATCAAAAGAAAAAACTAAAGTCGAGTGGCTTAGTAATATATATATATATATATATATATATATACAAATTATTTTTATGCTCCACTCTAATTGATGGTAAAATTAAGAAAATAAATCTGAAAAGAAGATTCAATAGATTGCATTATTGTTGTCTTTTTTATGATGCAAAATTAAATATTCAAGGTGATGCAAGTTATATAATTATGTTATTTTTTCTAGTTGAAAATAACATTCAATTAGTCCTTTGGAGTAGTTTGTAGTGTATGGCATTTAATGATGAAATTTATTGGCATTTAATTGTTTGCCACTTAGTGGGTGTTTATATGCTTTAACAACTTGTACCAATATATATATATATATATATATATATATATATGCTTTAAACTTTAGTACGTCCATAAAAAATAAAGAATTCCGACACAACCCAAACAAAGGGTGAACCTTTTTATTAATCAGAAAGAAAAGGGTGACCCATTTTCTACCTTTACAAATAGAAGGGGAAAGACATTCCTACTTACGGGTGCACACAATTCGGTTCAATTTAGTTGTATAGTTTAATCGTTAACCGAATTAAACAGTTCAATTTTATTTTATGGTCATATATAATCAAACCATTGGTTCTGCAGTTCGGTCGGTTTGGTTCGAACGGTTTGGTCGATTTAAAACATAAATAAAAACTACATTTATAAATTACAATATTCCACCTCAAAATTTCAATACAACAAATTATTTTTCAAATAAATCAAAATATAACATTTAAAATAAAATAAAATTCTAAATTAATATCAACAATACAAACTAAAATCAAATCCAAAATAAACATAAATAGTCAAATTTTCATATTCAACAAATTTTCGGTTCGGTTTTTAAAAAACTAAAACCACCAACCAAACCTAACCTTTCGGTTTTCACATTTCAACATCCATAATCATCCATTCTCCTTTGATTTTGTCTTCAATTTGATCCGGTTCAGTTCAATCAATTTTTAGGTTTGGTTTGATTTTTTGTGCACCCCTATTCCTACCTTTGAAGTTTAAACTTCTTTTTAATAGAGAGCTACCCACTGTATATCTTTAATATTCACTTTTTTTTCCTTTTTTTTTAAAAAAGAAAAATATAAACTCATTTTTTAATTAAATCAACTCGTATTGATATTTTTAAGATTTGAGTTACATTATATTTTTACACGTAGTAAAATTATTTTTATAGAACTTTAAAATGTATTTTTAATTTTAATTCTTGATTTTTTTATTAAGGGAAATATGTATAAATTGAAATAGACTTTATAAATTAAGTTTGAGGTAGGGTAAAATGTAAACAAAATTATAGGTGGTACTACAATTAAGACTCTTAAAAAGAGTCTTTATTGAGGACTCGAGTTATTTAATTTTAGTCTCAGTTACTTAATTTGAAGAGGTGATTACTTAATTGTAGCTTTAAAATTACTTAATTTTAGATGTTGTTATTTTATTTAACTACATGTTACTTAATTTTGATCGGTTACTTAATTTTGTGATAAATTAAATAACTATAACTGTTATTTAATTATTACTAAAATTATTTAATTTAAATTTTAATTATTTAATTTAATAAAAAGCCTTTATTATTTTTTTTTAAAAAATCTCATTGTAGCACCACTAACAATTATGAGCAAACAAAGTGGAAGAACAAAAGAATATTCCTTTCTCATTGTTCATATATCATATATAGCCCACAATTTCCCTGGAAAAAAGAAGCTATTATCATGTTTTAGTTATTACAATGATTATTTAAAGACAGTTTGGTTCTAGATTGGAGGAATCTCGAAAATAAGGCTTTTTTTTTCTTCCCTTACACATGGAGATCCATTATTGAATTAAATATCCAAATCACCTCCTAGGGTAATTAAACAGTAGGGGCAATATTTTGTTTTTACAGCAGTTTGGGTTCGGGACTCATCCATTTCTTTGTGGCTGTATTGGATATTTCCGTAGGTTTATCCTGTCATTGGCTTCTAACGAGTATTGTTGTGACGTGTTCCTTAGTTATCGATAAAGTAAGCGAATATTTTGCGGCGAGGAGTAATTGTTTGTATAGTCACACCTAACAGTAGAATGGCCAAACCAACCCAAAACCGACGGACCGGATCGAAACCGAATAGGTCAAACCTGTTAAAAATCGGATCGGAACCGAAACAGTGAACCGCACAGTAAAACAGGCGGTTCACAGGCTAGTTTTGGTTTAGGGTACCAAAACCCGTGGAACTGCCGGTTTCGCAAGGTTCCGAACCGACAGTTCAACAGTCATAACCGCCGGTTTTGACAGTTGTCAAATGATTCTTCCCTTTTCTTTCCTTTCAGAACCGTGTCAACCACAATAAAAATTGATTAAAAAAATTGGACCGAACCTAAATCGGTTGTTTAACTAGTCAAACTCGAAACTGTCGGTTCGTGAACCGTGACCACCATTAGCCAACAAGGATGCAGCCACTATCAGTAGCCACCAACTCCCATTTTTTTTAAAAAAAAAGAATTAAATATTCAAAGCAGAAGTAACCTTTCTTAATTTCTAATAAATTGATTTCATCTGATTTAAAAAATAATAATAAATTGATTTCATCTATTTCACCTTATAAAGATTGAGAATTGATCTATGTTACATTTAAAAAGTTTATTTTTGGCTCACATCCAAATATCTTATATTATTTAAAATAAATTAATTTCATGAGTTTATAATTAAATAATAATTTTTTTTATAAAATATCTTTTAAATGTGAGTTAAGTTTAATATTAAAAATCTCGATAAGTTTATATTAAAAAAAGGAACATTTTGCTAAAATATGTTGTTAAAATAATAGGAAGAGAGTTCATATATTTCTAAAAACAAATCAGTGCAAAAAATCCTTATATAATTTATTTTATACTAAATCAGGGAGGAACTTTCCATGATCTTCTATTTTTCTGACCAAAAAAAGATCTTCTCATTTGAAATGACATAATAATGGTGGTCAAGGCAGGAAATACTAATGCAGTCCAAGTCTTATCTGGAAATTTCACCGACTTGGGACTTGAGAGAGTGTTTAGCGTTTACTACCTAGTCAACAAGCACTCGTGTCCAAAGCTTTCCCATGACGTACTTTAGATTAAGCAACTTAAGCTAAAATGTGGTAAAAATTTGGCAACTTAAAGGCTAAGGTGTAACGGCTTGTTTGGATTATTAGACAAACACACATGGTGTTAGGATCTTACAGCAGGCTGCAGATACCCTTCTTTCCTGGTTCATAATAATATAGGCTTTGCCATGTTGTGTTCTTTACAGACTACAAGATACATCTCTCAATCTTCTTCCTTTGCTTCTTTCTGCTACATTGTGCTTAGCATGGGTAGCCTCCAACTGGGTTCATTTTTGAGTTCTCAATTGGGGGATCTAGTTCATTATGGGTTGTCCTGAAATGGTGTCTTGTTTCTTGCTTTTGGAATCTGTGTTTTGAGAGATTTGTTTAAAGGTTTGAGCTTTTGTGGGTTTGGTTGTTGGGTTGTATAGATTTTTGGGTTTCTGTTTCTGTCTGAGTCTTGTTTGAATTCAAGACACTGTAAAATGGCTCC
>CAODLS010157012.1:0-35466 GCA_948243855.1 Flueggea neowawraea | reverse complement strand
ACCTCGTCTACTTTCAGTGGTGGCAAGGGATTTTATTTCGGAGAGTATTACTTAGATGGTGGGTTGGCGTGTTGTGCTTTGGCCCTTCTGTGGGCTTTCATCGAATAAAGCAGGCGTCACGGGCGGTGATTCCTCCCAATCTCTCAGACAGTAGGCCTCGGAATCCAATTGGGTTTCTCCCAATTCTTGATTTTTTTTGAGTTTTTATTGATAATAAAGTTGATTGCTTCAATGTCTTTATTGCTGATTTTCAACATTAGTATATTGTTGCTTCTCATTGCAATTGATTTTTGTTTGTTATGGGCTTCGTGGGTACTGCTTCTTTATGCCTTTAAAGTGAATAGTTGGTTGATTCTGATTCATAATGAGAATGTCCGCTGTGATCTTTTGATTGTGGATGAAAGTAATTGCTTTTGAGCTGCCGGGAGGCTTAACCAAATTGAGATTTAGGTCCGGCAGGTTATGTTTGTGGAATGAATCTAAGAATGCTATTCTTTCTTCTTTTTTTTTTTTTCCCGGCAGCTGAGGCTGTTTAATCAATGAGTGAGATTCAGCAAGGTGCTAAGACAGAGGTTCCCTAGCCAAGACCACTATCAGTTTTTGTGAACTCCGAACCAATGCGAGAGGATCAAGCACAGAATACTGTCAAATTTCTTTCACATCCAAAGGTTTGGGGTTCATGTACAGAAGATCTTTTGTTGAGAAGAAGGGACTCACCAAGGAGGAGATAGATCAAGCTTTTCGTTGTGTGCCATTAAGTACAGTTGTTTGTTTAAATTAACTTTGATTTTACGTGCAGAGCCATTGCCATTTAATAAAAAATGGCATTATGATAGCCCTTGTTGTGTAAATGTGCTTTCGGTATGTTTGATATCTAAAATGGTGTTGGAGTACGAAAATTGATTGTGGAGAAGATCCTTTATTAGTGACTTCTAATCATAAGGTTGAGCTATAGTAATGAATAAATTGATTCTGCACTATAGTGTTACTTTTACTAATAGTGTTCTCTTCCGTCACCCGGTCAAAACAATAATGATTAATTAATTGATCAATTGCTTCGATATCATTGTGAACAACGAGGCCATTCAATATTCGTCTTGTAAAGGATCAACTATAAACTTTAAACATTTTTTGATATGTTACATTACAATTTAGTAATACAATTTATATATCTTGAATATATATTTTTTTAAACATTTATAAAATATGATTAGCGTGCAGTTCAAAATTTAAATGCAAGGCTATAGAGATGGAACCCAAGTAAGGTGATCATCTCCTACATCTACTTTTATTGAACACTTCTTTGTTTTCTCATTGATTTAGGCACCTAGGGCATCCAAGGGAAGTGCTTGGAAGTGCTCTGAAATCATCTGGTCAGTCTTTTGGTAATGGTTCGCCAGCTAATCAGTGGCATTGCATTGTTGAGAGCCTTGAAGCGCTGCTATCTACACTGAAAGAGAAGTTTGTATGGAGTTTTATCTTAGGATAATATTCAAGTCATGGTCTTCGCATTGCATGGTTTGAATCGCTTGAATCGTGGTGCCTTTTCAAGTGCCTCCAGTACTTATGCAGAGAATCTTTACTCAATTTTCTTGCTACATCAATGTACAGCTATTTATAGGTGTATTAATGATTTCATTGTTTCGTCTTTATCATGTATAATTGTCTGATAATACTTGCGAGGAAAGCAACTTGACATTTCAATTCTATGTGCGATGTATTTGCAGCCTGCTTGTTTGTTCGTAGGACAAAAGTTCATGGAGAAAGACAAAGCTAGGAGACAACAAAAAAATTGAAAACCAGTAGCTTATGAAAGGATCCTAGCAAATGCTGGTTTTCATCAGTAAGTGTCCCTTAAATATCTTTCCAATTACAATACACCATTTAGTGTGAGTGAATAAAATGAATGAAAATTTTATTCAAGTTTTATCTCCATTCTGTGTCACAAAAAGTTAAAGCTTACACAGTTTCTTTGTCCTCTCTTACATGTGGGGATTACTGAGATTTGTTTTGGCTAAATAGTCTGAAATTTTAAGTTTTCCAGATTGAATTTTTGACAGTAGTGTTCCATCCAAACATTAATAGCAATGGAAGTATATATTTGGTATCTTATAAGCAAGGCTAAAATTTTACCTAACAAAATGTTTCTGGGTATACATTTGCCATGTCAAAAAACTTACAATGACTATGCTTTTGTCATTGTGGCCTTTCATGATTGATGTAATCAGTGAAGCTACCTCTTTTCTTTTTCCTTTTGATTTCTTGCACTCGGTGTTGTTTTTGAAGTGTGCTAGAACAGACCTCATCAAGAAATTTTTTTCCCTAGAAACTGTTTTTGCTGATTTTTTACTGTGGGATATCCATACCGTTATTGATGAACAGAAGGCTGTTTTGGACTCCAAAATGCATTAGTTTGATTTGGAACTAAGGGAAAAGAGGAAAAAACTTGATGACGAGCTGAGAAGTAAGGCTGAAGTAGTGAAGCAACATGTAGTTGAAAATCTTCACAGAGAAAAGAAGTTGAGAAAACGAGAGCAAACACTGAATGCGAAGTCAGAAAGAGTGAAGGAGAGAGAGAAAGATCTTGACTCAAAATTTAAAAACGTCAGAAAAGGAGAAAGTTATGGAACTGAGCAGAGAAAAGTTGATCTTGAAAAGAAAGAATTGCTTGCTGATAAAGAGTGCTCCCCAATACTGAAAGATGAATGTGATAAGACAAGGATTGGAATTGATGAGCACAAAATGCAGATTGATGAGGAATGATAAAGCTTCCATTTTTGAAACCCAACAAGTTAATTTAGCTTCTTTGATTTCTGGGGTGGTGGTATTTTTGTGTTTTTGAATTAAATTGGTTGCTCTGTTAAATAAGCCTCATAAAAATCACAAAGATCTGATCTTTTGAAGTTTTGTGGGATTAGGTGATTTACAAGCTGCAACTGTGGAAGATGTGAATGTTGCAAAAGAATCAGCTTGGAAAGCGTTTACTTGGAACAAAGAAGATTGGTCTGCAGCTTCTGGAGCATATAGAGCCAAGTTCTGGTGTGTTATTGCTGCTAAGGTACACTTAGATTGGTTGTTTTTGGTGATCTATGAATTTATCATGAATTTGATTTGTTAGAATGTTTTGTGGTTTCCACTTGGTAATGAATTTGGTTGGTTTGAAGGAACATACTAGCAATTAAGCATATGAAGCCAACCATATTTTTGTACAAGCATATTTCAAAATAAAATCATCATGTATACTCTTTTGAAATTTTTGGCTGTAGTTTTTTTCCGATTAATGCTGTAGAAATCTGTTGGTTACTGTGACACCTTTTGTTTCATTGAATTTTGGATAAGAGGAACAACTTCTGTTTGACTAAATGCCAAAGCAGTTCATTTTTGTGTGTCCTTAAAACTGGTCTTCGGAATTGCTTTCTTTTTCCTATTTGATGCAATTCCGGGTAAGCAGTTATGATCGCATGTCTTAAACTTTTTTGATTGCATCTTCCTTTGCATGCAGGTAACAGAAAGCAAGCATCATCTGTCAAAGATTCAGACCATTGATTGCGGGACACCACTAGATGCAGCAGCATAGGACATGGTATGCTAGCCGACACTCTGATATATTGCATTCAATGTCAAATACAAATTATCTTATTTGTTTTCATGTTTTTCAAGATGATGCCACTGGATGTTTTGAGTGAGAAGTGCTTATTTTTTCTTCAGAGAATTCTATCATCTAATTGTATCCTCTTTATTTTTTCTTGCAGTGTGCTGTTAGAGTATTCTGTGTGTTAATGGACTAAATTATATGTAAATCAATGCTTTTGCCGTTTATTCTGTCCTCTTTTCAATAGAATATCTCATTTATTGTTAATGTTCAAACTCTGTATCGCAGC
Organism: Flueggea neowawraea; assembly: GCA_948243855.1. Taxonomy (NCBI): domain Eukaryota; kingdom Viridiplantae; phylum Streptophyta; class Magnoliopsida; order Malpighiales; family Phyllanthaceae; genus Flueggea; species Flueggea neowawraea. The sequence goes on along the minus strand of CAODLS010157012.1, from coordinate 31,585 downwards.
TTTCAAATGTATTGTGATTACATGCGAAGCTATTCTTTGTATGTGGTGCACAAATGTATATCTCTTTAAGTTTTATGATGGATTCAGCATTTGTTTTTTTCTATCGTGTCGAAGATTTCCTTCCATAGCTGTACTGGAAAGATCGTTCTCATTTATAAAGTCACAATAAAGAATTTATAATGCTCATGCCAATTCTGTTTCTTTTTGAAAAAAAAAGACTTGCTATTCAATTCAATTTTCAATATCTTTGTATTGAACATTGTCGTGTATTAATATCGTGATCATAGGTATTGATATCTAATAGTTTATAAGAAATCCGTCCGATTAATTTTGTATTTTTTAAATTCACTAGCACTTTATCTGTGTTACGCATATTAATTAGAATTTTTATTATTTATATAAAAATTAAATTAAATTTGGAAAAGTGAGATAAAATTAAGCACGGTTTTGACAGAAAAAAATAATGAAGTACGGTAAACTGTAATCTTTTTATATTTAAGGAGTATACTTTTTTAATCTTAATGTATCTAACAAAACGTTCAAATAAAATTTTATGTTGAGTATAAAATAATATATAAAATATTTTTTAAAAAAGCTTATAATATTTTTTAAGCTATGAAACCGAAACTAATCAATATTTAGTAAATTTACATCAATTTTTTCCTAAATTTGATAACTCTATCTACTACCTTTATTTGAATGTTTAATTATAATTTTCTATCTTAAAAGTCTATAATTCGTCTCGCTTTTTTCAGGACTTACTAATGTCAAAATCCGTAGCAAATCATTATTTCCCTTCTTAAATACAAAAATAATTAAAAATTAGAATACAAAAGGCTAATTTGATTTTTTTTTATGTTAACTCAAAATTAAGAAATAATAATTCAAAAATAAATAATTTACTATATAATTTAGTGTCACAACTATGAGCAAATTGTACTAAACAATGTAATCTCCGTATAAAAATAATTTCACAAAAATTATATGGTTATATCTTTGTCATCATTTTGGCTAAAATCAAAATAAATAAGTTTAGTGTTAATGAAAATTATTTTAAGAATATATCTGCATAAGTCAAGATAACTTATAAAATTTGTAGTAATTCATTTTTCAATATAAACATCAACTCCTTGCAAAATTAATTCTTTTCATAAGTAATTTATATACTGTTATACTTAATATAAAAATAAATAAATTCATATCAATAACAAAAAGTAAATGATGCAATTTTTCTTCTAATTTTCTTTTTTAATTTTTAAAATATAAACTAAGAGCACTAATTTTGAAATATGGAAGGTCTTTTCATTAATAAATAGAAAAAATTTTCTAATAATAAATTGTAGATAGTGCGATTTTTCTTCTATTTTTTTCGTTAATTTTCTAAGTATAAATTAAAAGTACTTATTTTGATCTATGAAAATTATTTTTATTATAAAAAAAGAAAAATATATGATTTTTTAATAACCTCTTCTAAATAGTATATGATTTTTAAGAGAACTAATTATACAATAAAAAAAAGTAAATGTCTAACGGTTATCAAATAAAATGCACTTGTTGAAAGTTAAAAAAAATTCCCAATTATTATATATATTTGATTTGATTAATATTCAATAGACATGAAATGGAAAGGAAGTATACATGATTGAAAAGAAAAGGTTACAATAAAGTGTGCGAAGCGAAGTGCACTATCTTGTCTTAGTATATAAGAGGATCTTAATCAAATTAAGACACCAATCTTATCAATAATTAATATTGTTTCTTTTTGCAGTAAAAAAAATACTGTTTCTTTTCATACTATTACTAATTCCGTCATTTTTTTCGACCACCTTCAAATTTATTGTATATTATGATTTTTATCGGTCTCTATATATGTCAACCTGTATCTGTTATTTATTCATTTAATTTACCAAAAGCAAACACCATCACTTTTCCTTAATGCATTAATTTTTATATTCTACTTTCTCTTTTTACCCTATTGTATGCTATGGAAAGCTTTTTGATTAATTATTAAATGTTCTTATTAAGAGTAAAATGAAAAATATTAGAAGGCACCACATAATATTCCACATCTAAAAGGAACATCTGAGGTGTCCCTATTCTATTGGACTGTTGTACAACGATAGTGGAGCGGAATTGCAGCATATTTATTCATTCTTTATTCGTGTCACCAACAGTACATATTTTCTTTTATTCCCCTGATTTAAAAGGCTTCCTGTATGTTTATCCAGAAGCGAGGCTTGTATATAAACGCACATTGTGTTCACTTTCTAAGTAGAAAAAAGTAGACAACTCTCATTCACCAACTTTCCTCTGATTTCACTATTTTGCTTTCCTTTGATTCTGTTATTATGGTATCAGAGAAGCAATCTTTTGGATCTGCTTTTGTTTTTCATCTTTAACTGTTTCTGAAATTTGTTCTTTTTTTTTTTATCTCACCTCTGCACACTAAGTGTTTGTGTTAATAGGCGAATCAACTTCATAAGCTATTATCACAATTCTTGACAATCCTCATTCACCATATTTTCTTCACCATTCCAACAACTATGCCTCAGTTGTTATCACGCCTGAACTCACATCATCCAACTATTCAACTTGGAGCAGGTCATTCATTCTAGCACTTTTTATTAGAATCAAGTTGGGTTTTGTTGATGGTTCCATTCCTTGCTCAGAACCTGATGATCATCTGCATTCAACTTGGATGAGGTGCAACAATTTGATTTTTTCTTAGCTTTTGAGTCCATTTCTCAGCCTATTGCTTTAATAGTATTTTATTTGACTTCTGTGTCATAATTTTGGGCTATGTTGAAAAGAAAGTTTGTCCAACCTGACGACGTGAAGATCTGCCATTTACAGCAATAACTCTCTACTGTCTCACAAGGTAAGCAATCAATAGATAAGTGTTTTAATGATTTGAATAGTCTTTGGGAGGAATTAAAAGATCTATTTAGTTTTGAAAAATTTTTACTTTATTTTTTAAAAATAAAAATAAAAAAATAAAAAATTTATTCGTATAACACTAAAATTTTTTATTATTTTTTTATGTCATTTTAAAAAATAAAAACAAAACAAAAAATAAAAAATAGAAAACTAAACCTAACCAAAATATTTCAGACCTCTTGAGTATTATTCCTGTGGTCACTGCAACACAGCTTAATTTGATAAGTTTGTGGATTTACAACAGAAGGTTTATGTTAAAAAATTTCTCAAAGGTCTAAATAATACCTATACTTTTTTAAGGTCTCATATTGTTATGATTCTTTTTCCCTCCTTGGATAAGGCGTATAACTTGGTGATTAGAGAAGAATCACAACGCTTGCAGTTATCAATTTATGTCCATCAAGTTCATGAATCAGTTGCTATGGTAGTTCAATTAGGAACTAAGAAGAGAGATCCCAATATTATTTAAAATTACTGCAAGAAGAAAGGCTACGTCAAAGCTGAATGTTACAAGTTGAGTGGTTTCCTCTTGAGTACAAATTTCAGAAGGGTAAGAGATCTGTTGGAGTTAGAATAGTGAATCAAATGATAAGTAATTTTAAATCTGAGGAACAGAGGTCTGGTCCACTTATTGCACCTGGTCTTTCTGTAACTCTCATGCATGTTAATCCTTCTATGACTGTAGTGACTCCTATTCAAAATCTTTCTCAAGATCAAGTGTAGCGCTTATTGTCCATATTGAGTATGCATGATGCATACAGCAACACTACTCTTGCTCATTCCAATGCCACATTAATGGTCCGTTCTGTTTAACAACCACCAACCTCCAGTTCAGGTATAACTCCCTATTCATCAACCTATGTTTTTCATGCCTTTATTGCCCTAGCACCTATTTTCAATGTTGATGATTGGATTATAGATACATGGGCAACAGATCATTGTTGCTTGCTCTTTAGACATGTTTATCAATTATCATCCTTGTCTAATAAGTATGTTTATCTTGCAAATGGATTCAAATTATTGTCACTCATGTTAGTTTAGGAAAGTTGCACTCTAGCTTAGTCTTGGATCATGTCTTATATGCATCTTCTTTTAATTGTAATTTCTTATCTGTCAGTAAACTTATGGCCTCCAATTAGTAGTTTTTGATCTTCTCTGCTGGTGAATGTTTCATTTAGGATCGGGCTTCAGGGACAACGATATGTTAGAGTAAAGGTTGGCCTTTTCTTCCTCCAGCTTCAAGGATCTTTACCTTCTTTCTTTTCGTCTATCAGTTTAGTTAAAAAGTGTCTTCTAGTCAATCTTTCGACCTATGGCACTATAGATTGGGTCATATAGCACATGATAGAATAAAACACAGTTAATGTGCATTTTGTGTAGGTTTTCATTAGTGTTTGCATAGTATTTCATGCACATTTCATCTATAATTCTATATTTTTCTGTTGTTTGTGATTTGTTTGACTTAGGGGATGATTTGGTGTAAAGTGGCTGGATTTAGAGCTGTTTTGTTCAAAAAGTGAATTATGGTTGCTTATAGCATGGCTATGACGAGATGGGTAGTTCTGAGAGACGTTGACAAAAATTTAATCTGACGTGACTGGGCTAATTTGGATAATTGGAAGGGGTAGAAACGTGGCTGTTTCAGTACGAAATATGAAGTCTATTAGGAAGGGTTATTTTTGGAACTTGTAGACAATTTTTATTAGGTTAAAATTGACTATCTCATATAAATAACCAACCATTATTGTCTCTTCTTCTCTTATGCATTCTCGACACAAAACAACAGCTTTTGTCTCTTGTGTTCTTATTTTCATTATGCATTGCTAAACCCCTTATCTAGTCAAGGTTAAACTTCGTTGAATTGTGAGGATAATTGTGTTAATTGTTCTTGAATTATTCATATATTTATTTGATTCATGTTTTTTAATGTATTAATATTGTTTTGTTGATTGATTTAATTTCGGCTAGCTGGATTGATTAACGAAGTAGTATTCTATCAGTTAGGTTATAGATACGTGATTGCAATCTAACATTAGTGATAACTTAGCATAGTTTAAGTGTAGGCTTCAGCTATTGTTAAGGGAATTAAATAATCTAATTCAAATGAATTGCGTTGTTCCGATTTTATTGATTGGGGTAGGGTCTCTATAGATCATAATACTACCGATATATTAAATCCTGTACAGCGTCCTGAGAATTATTTATTGGTAAGTGAAGTAGTTTGTAGAGCGTCCCAGAGCTACCGAAACAGTACATAGATATTGTTTATTGAGTGCGTCACCTATAACTATAACTTGCATATGTGAATAATTGAGATTTATCTTTCATTCCTATGATCAATTCAAGAAGTGATACTGAGATGAAATCTTGACTAGGCCTTAATATTATTGATTTTCGTTTATTTCATTTCTGCGATTACTTCTACTTCCTTTGTTTACAATTTCAGTTTATTTTAGTTGTTCACAAATTAATCTTTTCAAATCATCTTTATTATTTATTGTTCTCTTTCGGTATTTAGACTTAATTGTATTGGTCCCTGTAGATTCGACCATGTTCATCGCTATATTCAAATTTATATTTCTGAGTAGGTATTTAATTTGTTGGTCTCGACACCCATCAAGTTTTGGCACCGTTGCTGGAACTGGTGTCAAATTTTGTCTAATTGCTTTGCTGTTTAGTTTTTGTTGTTTTGTTTCAATTTGAAAAAAAAAAAAGATGGCTTTGACCATGGATGGTGGCTTGTATTACTTCGGCTTTGACCAATAACCATATAAGGTAAATATTTTTGAAATTAAATATATGCTTTCACATATAACCTCACTTTGGATCAGATGAATTTCAGGAATTCAGCGCAACCATATAGAATTCGTGCTTCTCTAAGGTATCAAAGCAACATATGCTCAATGCCTTAATATGACTCATATAAGTATGATGATATGGATGATCCTTTATTCGAACACTCGTTACTTGGAATGGTGGGAGCATCCTCACTTTGACTATGAGCAAGATCAAATAATTTCCAACAATTTCAGTCCAAATTATCAACTTTTCCACAGCTTGACCTAAAAGATCAAATTCAATCAGTGGAGGAGATGATGAAAACTATTGTGGCAACAAATCAACAGTTTCATCAAAAAACTGACTCCAGTATACACGACTTACGAGATCAAATCACTCAACTAGTCACTTCAATCAATAATTTGAAGAACCAAAGTGAATTGCCTGCAGAAAGTGTTACTGATCCAATCCATAACGTTCATGCAATCACGTTGAAAAATGATGAGGAATTACATGAACCTGATAGTTCGAATCCTGCACATCATGGCCATGACGTAAGCAATAAAATGATAATAGAGGCTCTAAAGCTATTCTTCAGTTCGATGACATTCTGTTACCTCGAAGGCTTACAGGATTCAGTAGAGCAGATGCAGATGAGATTATGGAAGATTTTTTCATGCTATTAGAAACTGAATTTGAGGAAAATATTGAGCTAGAGGATGATACAATCACAGTTGCAAGTAACAAGATAGAGACTCAAGTTCTAAATCTTGATCCAATTTCAGTTTGTGTGGACAACTTAGTTTACCTAGAGAAGTCAGTTGGGTGAATAAAGAGTGAGCATGAAAAAGACATGATGGAAACATTCAGAAAAACCGAGTTAAACATTCTTTTATTTGATTCAGTTGATCATGAGCCTAAATATATTGAATTCCTCAAAGAGTTTTTTTACCAAGAAAAAGAGAGCACCAGCGGAGAATGTAGTATATGGCCTAGAAAATGATGCTACCATGATTCACAAGAAACTACCACCAAAGAAGAAAGACCCAAGTATGTTCAGTGTTCCTTGCACCATTGGAAATAGAAAGATAAAAAGTGTGATGTTAGATTTAGGTGCTTCAATAAATGTTATGCCTCTTTCTATCTGTAAAGTGTTGAATTTGCGACTAATGAAAGAAATAAGGGGTGTAATACAATTAGCTAATCAATCTAGTGCTTACCCGAAATGAATGGTTGAGAATGTTTTGGTGCAAGTTAACAGTTTAATTTTTTCCACTGATTTTTGTATTATGGATATGGATGATGAGAAATCTCGTAATCCATCACTAATTTTGTTGAGGAGACCATTCCTTAGTACTGCAAGTGCAAAAATTGATGTGCAGAATGGTGAGATTACCTTTAAGATTGAGGAAGAAGTGATGCACTTCAATATTGAGCCAGGATGAAGATTCAAGTTCGTCCAGCTAATAAGACGTTAAAAAAACGCTTATTGGGAGATAACCCTAGCAAATTTTTATTTTTGATAATTTTTCAGTTTGGGTTTTCCTTTTTTATGGCCTAATAATTCCAATTTCCAGATTTTGTTGCTTTGGAAGTCATGTTTTAATGTTTAGAGGAATTTTTGGCAGCATTTCCATCATTCCAGGTGAATATGGTGAAGGTCAAGTGCAGAAAGGTGCCTGCATTTTGATCTTTCTAATTTCTGGCTCAATTTTGAGCAAAATGCCATTGTTTCAATGCACCTCAGCAGCCTTCTGACGCCTCCTTTAAATAGCGACGCATCACTGAGCCATTCAAACACCGAACGACGTTGTTTCTAGGAGACACATGGCGTTCCTCTTCTTCCAGCAAGAACGACATTGTTTTACTCACCCCAGAAAAGCTTTCTTTCCTTTCTAATCTTTATCTTAATATTTATTTTATAACATTTAGGACACTATTAGGATTAAGTGGGAGGAGGGGATTTGCTTGCATTTCATGTTTTCATGCATTTATTTTTATCAATTTATTATTGTTTACACACCACTTGATGTATTTTATTTCATTTTGTTTTTAGGGTCTTACTACGAGGCTATGACTTGAGCTATTGTGTTGCATATATAATTAGGATTACATACACATTGTTTTGCATTTTTTTTTTTGTGTGTGAATCCATGTTTGTCATTAAGCTTTGATAATCTAAAATTTTTGAAAAATTTTATGACTTTATTAATCTTTGTGAAACCCATTCTAGTAAGACTTAGATTTCTATCCACCTTAGATTTATGATTGAACAACTCTTGGTACTAGAACTGAAGAATTAGTAAATTCGCATAAAAAATTATGAGAAATTTGAGACTAATTTTTTTCATGTGTGACTTAGTTAACCTTAATGGAACACTGCTAGAACTTGACATAACATGCGTTTTGAGACCGCTTTTTTTTTCGAATCGAGACATCAGGATGACGAGAGGAATTGTTTGTTTAACCCATTGTTTTATCATTTTCTTTGTTTATCTACCATTTTTGCATTAATTCCTAATAAACCCCTTTGAGCCTTGGCCTTTTTCTTTGATTGAACCCATTTTAACCACTTCTATTTTCTTTGTTAAACCACTCTGTTTTCACCTTAAGTTGAGAGTATTTATTAAATATACATGCCAATATTTGTTTTGTTTGTTAATGTTATGTATGATGATTAAATGGACACATCTTAGATTCATTTTGTGCTTATGCAAATATAAAAAATTAAAAAAATGAGAAAAAAGAAAGAAAATGTAATACCCCGTACTGTTCTCATTAGAATATTGTAGCATTTCGAGTGATTTTGAGCGATTTAAAACGAGGGGAAACTCGATTTTTGAGTTGAGAATCGTTTAGATGAAATCTGTGTGCGTATTGCTTACTAAAGGTCATCTACGTGTGTTGGAAAGGGATTCTATGCATGCTAATCGACGTTGGTGATGGACTGTGTGCATAGTGCATACTATGTGCGTAGTGCGTACTAAAGATATTCTAAGTGCGTTGGAAAGGGGTTTTGCGCATGTTGATCGACGTTGATGATGGACAGTGAACTTGTCCAAGCATGTCTACGTACGATTGATGATCTCTGCACACGATGAACAACATTGACGTGAACTGGTCAAGCACGTCTATGTGCGTTGGTGAGTTCTGCGCACGTTGAACGTCACTGGATGTGAGCCGTGAGTGAGTGGAAGGATCTACGTGTATTGCATGAGGTAGGATGTACGTAGATTCTGGATCTGAGATGAGGAGTCACCAGGTCCACGTCTATACACTTTGTGGACAGAACAAACCACGTAGAAGAGAGAACTATGTGTGTAGTAGAGGTACTGCGCACGTAGATGGGTCTGTCTGTGTGGTTTTAAGTGAAACGCTGAATGTCAGTCACGTGGGTCTATAAATACCCCCACCTACTGTTCTTTCGGCCATAACTCACTCCAACCACCAAATCAGACTCTCATTTAATTCTCTTTGTCTCTTTGAGCTTCTATTTGCTTCTACTCCGGTTTATAAGGTAAGAATCACTCCTTAATCCATTCTTTTCCCGTTTTGTTCATGATTTGAGCATTTAGGGTTTTTGGGTCAAAATGGATGATTCTTCTGATTCTTGTGTTTCTGATGGAAGGAAGTTTGAATAACGTTAGATTATGGATGTTTAAGGGTGGGTTCATCAGATTTAGCTCTAGTTATGATGAGTTTTGGTGTTTGTCCGAAATGGGTCTATTGAGTTAGGGTTTCGGGATTTTGATGATTTCTTTGCTTAATTTGGAGTTATTTCTACTATATATTGATGGATTAGAGTTAGAAATACTCGATTCATACTTAGGTTTTGGCAGATTTGACGGGTTAGGTATATGGGTCAAGGTTAGAACGAATTTTCGAGATTTGTTTAAGAAATGGAGTTGTTTTTGATGATTTAATTGTGGATTTATGATATTGGGATTGAGATTCACCATCATAGGTATTAGATCTAGTTTGTATCGATTGAATCGGAAGTGGGCTTTTTGTGTAATTTGCCTACAAAGGCCAAAACGTGATTTGGCACATTTGGGTATGGAAATGGGTTTGGGTGTTGAGTTGCATATGCATGTACACGAGTTTTGGTATAGCCACAGTACCAATGTCTCATTTTTTTATTGTTTATGATATGTTATTGTTTCTGATATTTTGTTTCAGCTTCCTACACTTGTCAGCGGGATCAGCCAACTGTCAATGATACGGGTTCTTAGAGCTTGGACATCTAGGTGAGTGGATGACAGCTTCAGACACATAGGCTGTGTCTCAAAACTGTATATTGTTTTTGATGTGTTTAACATATAAATGGAACCTGAATAATCTAAGGATTGGTTAATTAAATAATTGGATTATGTGAATAAATATTCACTTCTTTGATTTTTGGAAAGAATTATATATATATATATATATATATATATATGTTTTTGACTGTTTTTTATGTCGAACGCATGCTATGTTTTTGGATAATTGTTTATGATTGTGGGACACCTTTGCTACGGGGTTCGTAGCCTTTGGTATACCAATATTTGATATGACTCAGCTATTGGGGTTGACAATAACCATGTGTCCCCGCCCTGCAGATGATTTGTTACCGAATTAGTAGCAGAGACCACAATCATTATTGAGGTGATTTAGTGACACAGTTCACACCACGATTGTTACCGGTCCCATAATATGTATACATTGTTCTGACTATGATACTAGTAGTATCAGTTTTTCCAATGCGCATGTGTTTACCTTGGGTGTAAACGTTTTTGAAACGTTTTTTTCCGAACTATATTATGTATGTAGGGTGTATACTTATATATACCTTTTGTATACTTGCTTGTGGTAGTTTTCCAATGGTTTTCAAACCAGTCTTTGTGAGGCACGTATGAGGCATTTTGGAATGTTGTCCCTCAATGAGTTTAACCCCCTTTGCTTTCCGTGTTGTCTTGTTACCATTTTACAGGTTGATTCGACTCGACAACCTTTTGGCATCTTCGCCCAGTGAGGCACCAACATTTTTGGTTAGTGGTGCCCTCTTGGTCGGGCTACTCCTTTTGTTTTAGAGCTCCGCACCGAGATGTTGTTGGGTTATGGAGTCTGCTGGTTTTGGTTTTTTTTTTGGGTATTGGATTTTGCAATTTTATCGCTCTGTATTGATTTCATATATATTTTTGCCACTTGACATATTTATTATCTTATATATATGATTTTTCATAAACAATTTTACTAAATTTTCTTAAATGTATAGTCAGTATAGTTTTTGAATAATTGAGACTTGTGCGAGTTGGACCGAGCTCCCAAAGACCGTTTGCCTCGTACGCCGATCACAATCTCAAAAACGAGTCTTGGCAAATGTGGTATCAGAGCACTAGGTTTTCATATAGTCTAGGGTCAATGTGAAACATAGGTACCTTTGATTGAGTCTGTATGATTTGCCTCTGTGTATCCTTTGACATTCGTTCTGGTACTGTGGTGGTTATATGCATATTGACACTTGCATACGATTGTTGCTTTGTTGTAGATATGGATTCTTCTTGAGAGAGAGGTCGTGGGAGGCCTAGGCGTGTGCCAGTAGAGGCCGCCGCTCAGTCAATTGTCAATCATCATGATGCGGCTAGTTTTCCAGAGGTTGCGACACCAGCACCGCAACGACCACCTGCAGGTTCGATGGACACCTTTGAGTGGTTCACTCAGGTTTTGGTTCATGTAGAGGCTCTATTGGCTGGTCAAACGGCTAGGGCTCTGTCAGATTTGTCAGTGGTTACAGCTTTGCCAGTTCCTCCACCCCCAGCAGAGGTAGTTGCACATGCACCTGTATTAGTACCACAGTCTGATGTTGAGGCTTGCCTCGCCAGATTTATGAAGCTTTGTCCGCCTAGACTTTTAAGCAAATTGGGAGAGGATCCCCATGATTTCACATTCACTGTAGAGCAGTGCTTTGATGTTATAGATCTCACTGATGATGCTGTGAGGGTTAGATTGGCATCATTTCTGTTAGATGGCTGAGTCGCCAGATGATGGTGGGATCAGAGGACTCGCAGGGTATTTTTTTAGGTGGAGTTTAAGCTTGAGCTCACTTTGTTTGTTCTTCCTCTGAGTGAGAGAGATATGAGGGCAAACCATTTCAGCGAGTTCCATCAGGAACTGGGTGTGACTGTGATTAAGTATGAGGACAGGTTCTAGGAGCTGAGCAGATATGCCCAGTTGAGGCCCGTAGTGAGGAGGCCTTAGCAAGGAAGTTTATGAATGGGCTGCTACTGAAAATTAGGAGAGTGGTAGCGGTTCAGAGGTTGTCTACCGTATCACAGATTTCTAATGCTGCGAGAAGTACGTCTGGCGATCAACAGGGCTATTGCCAAGGCAGTCAGTTTGACCATAGGCACAGACATTCCTCTAGGGACCAGAGGTAGGGTCAAGATTTCCAGAGTAACAGTGTGATACAACCAGCTGGGCGTACCGTAGGACAGATATCAAGAGGCTTTTATGCAACTTATGGGACTTGTGGGAGGAGACATCCAGGTATTTGCCACAAGGCTATAGAGTCGATAATCACACTAGAAGGGGGGTTGAATAGTGTGATAATAGAAGCTTTGAATTTTCTTCGAGAATGATTGCGGTAAATGAAAGAACACCAAGAACTTATTGTGGTTCGGGGAACTCGATTCCTACATCCACTACCTAAGTATCACCACTTAGGATTTTTACTATCAATCTTCTCAAAGATTACAACTTCACTTTCTAGCTAAGTGAGAACTCTTACAAGTTTCTTGATTCTGGTTCAAGAACAAAAACCAACCTAAGGATCTACCTTTGATCCCTTTCACAATCACTCTTTTAAAAGTGTTCACAAACACTCACCAACAGATTTAAAAGCTAGTCATACAAGCAAATCAAGAATGAAATTGAAGAACAAATACATGTGTATCAATAAATGAGAAATTCAATGCTTTGATACTTGGTAGTTGTAAGAATTCAATGCCCAGATGTTTTTTTAGTTGTTTTTGGCCTCCCAAGCATGTATTTATACTTATCTCTTGATTTTAGACCGTTGTGAGGTGTAATGTAGTAGTTGTGGTATTAAATGAGGAGCATTTAATACACTGTCAGAGTCTTCTCATGTACGTGACACAAATATTACGTACGTTACCTGACTTGATGTTCATCACACTTACGTGATAAGTACATACATGTATGTTGATCATAGCTGATCCCCACTTCACGTACGTGAATAACAGCTGATGTACGTGACTTCTATGTCTAAACCATCCAGTAGCTTATGTTTTCATTCCGGAGCATCTCGCGTACTTGAAGCTTAATCTCACATACTTTAGTTAGATGTGACGTACGTGACTTTTTATTCTTACGTATGCGAACGATCAACACTTGACTGTTGCTTCATCTGTTTGTCTCGATCCACGTGAAATTCAAAAAACATGCTCTGAACTGAGATCTTCGTCTTGTCTTGTATGTCTGACGTACGTGATTTCTGATGTCACACGTACTTGTGGTTTTATGCCTTCAATTGATTCAAGACTTCAATTTTTTTCGCTTTAATTCTGATCATATTTCACGTAATTTTGATACCTCTCACGTATGTGACATTCTCTGATGTACGTGGACATTATCTAATGTACGTGATGTTCACTTCTTCCAACTTCCAGTAGCTTCTGTTTCAGTTCACGGTTGAACTCACGTACTTGAGACTATATTGAAGTACGTGACATGCACACACGTACATGAGTTTGGACACACGTACGTGAATCTTCCTCAGGTCAAATTCTACAGTTTGTTCATCATCAAAACTTAGAGAAATCTCAATGTTGACCACCCTTGGTCCAACACATTCTAACTTTCCTACTTAACGAGTAACGTTTGCATTACAAATCAAGTATTATTTAGCATTATAAACTTGGCAACTTCAACCATTTTGGCCAATTTGGTTCTATTACGCACTTGATCGTGGATCGTACACAACTTGCGCAAAAGAGGAGCGTTCTAGCTTTCGTACTTAATGAGTAGCTTTTATACTTAAATGAATTGATAAAGGAATTATCAATGTCATTTGTTATATCAATCTACTTGAAATCAAGAAACACGTTAAGCAATATAAGGTTAACATGTAACTATGTCTTATGTTTAATCTAGATATCGTAAGACAAAATGACTAAATATCAAACTGTGAAGGGTAACAATAAAGGCTATGATTGGATATGTTATGAATCTTGTAGAAGAGTGATAGTGAGATTGACGAATTTGTTCCTCTTATGAAGAGTTATATCTTTAGGCAACTTGATGAGTATGATTGATAGAATATATGTATACTCAAATGATTTGATAAAAGGATTATTAATGTCATTTGTTATATCAATCTAGTTGGGATCAAGAAACAAGTTAACCAATATAAGGTTGACATATAACTATGTCTTGTGCTTAATCTAGATATCGTGAGACAAAATGACTAAATATCAAACTGTGAGATGTTAACTTAGATCACCGACTCCACTTGATTTTAGGTTGCCATACTGTATTACTAGATACCGCTTATGGAATATGGGCCCAAGTTTTGGGATAAGGCTCATTGCCAATTTCGAGTGGTCATATTGGGTTACACACTAGAACGAATTGGATTGGCTTATAAATATTCTCTCTTATAATAATTGAATTATTAAGATGATTAATTTGATTAATTATTAATAATGCAGGGTTATATGATATAAGATATTATCCATTAATGTAATGAGTTTTTAATATAAATTACTTATTATTAAGTTAAATATGTTTTGGAATATTATTATGTATGACATAATATTCGGTCATTGTATATTAATAAGAGATTAATTTATACAATGATAATGTATTATGCAATTAAAATCCCAATAACATTAATAAATCCATGTGAAAATTTGGCACACCTTATAGAATTAGGGTAATGTCTAATTACTTGGAAGACAAATAAAGGAGTTCTATTACTTAGAGGACAAGTAAGAGGAGTTCTAATACTTGTAGGACAAGTAAATGAGTTCTATTACTTGGAGGAGAAGTAAGAGAAGTTCTAATACTTGTAGGACAATTAAAGGAGTTCATGTGTTTGTGGGACAAGTAAAAAAAATCCTAGTACACATAGAATAGGGTTTTCTATGCTTCCATATAAAGAGGTTCGAATTTGTACATGGAAGTAGGCTTGGCCGAATTTGTGAGGGTTACTTAAAAAGAGAGAAAATTTTGTAAAAGCTAGAATAAAGACTCTTGGTGCTAGTACACTTAACTGATTAAACAAAGTTTGTTTGTGTGGATACCTTTAGACACGTTCGCATAAAGGCAATGTGAGGAAACGATATTCGATTTTTAAATACTAAAAGCTACATTAACACTCCATTTGACCATACATTCAAGCATTCGTTTTAAGATAAAACCCTAACCCTAATCGTGTATGTTAATGTGCATGGATCCTTGGTGGAATTCTAGGTTAAAATTTTTTGTTATTTCCGCTGTGTTATGTTATTATGAATTTCATATTACTAGTTATGAATTCCAACAAATAATTACTGAGCATATCTTAACCCATTAAGTACAAATATATAATTAATAGACAGGCATGCAGAACACGCGATTAATTTCAGAAAAGAATAATAAGTATTAAAACAAACCATTTCCAACAGAAAATATAAATAACCTCAAAACTAGTTTCTTATTACATAAATTTCACATAAGCAAGATTTTAGGATTTTCAAACCTTTAATTAGCCCAGATTGTTAGGCAGAGTCAAAGCATAACAAAAGCAGAATAATTTTCTAGAAAACATAGCCTATGTGTCTAGAATGACATCCAACTCACCCAGATGCTGAGCTAGAGAATCCAATCATGCACCGCCAGTAGATGGTTGGTCACCTCGAATATCAGATGGAACTGAAGGCAAACAAATAAAAGCGGGTTCAAATACGTTAATTGTGGCAATCCTAAAATACATGAATGCAGATGCATGTCCCAAAACCCAAACGACGTTGAAAACCTATTTTGATCAAATATATAAACTTTTCTTCGATAATTGGACACTTCGTAATGTAGATTTGATTACCACACTAGAAGGGGGAGTTCAATAGTGTGGTATATATGGCTTTGATATTTCTTTGAAATTGAGACAAGTAGAGAATAAAGAACATAAGGATTTATAGTGGTTCGGCAATTTTTTGCCTACTTCCACTACCTAAGTCTCACCACTTAGGATTTCCATTATCAATATTCACAAGACTACAAACTTCACTTTTTAGCTAAGTGAGAACTCTTTCAATATTCTTGATTTCGATTCAAGAGCAAAACCAACCTAAGGATCTACCATTTGATCCCACTCACAATCACTCTAAAAATGTGTTTACAAACACTCACCAACAGTGTATAAGCTAGTGATACAAAGAATGAGATAGAAATAAAAGAAAAATACACTTGTATTAATAAGAGAGAGAAAATCAATGTTTTGATGCTTGGTTGTTGTAGTAAATAAATGCTCAAGTGTTATTAGTTGTTTCTTGATGTCTATATCTTTCTAAGTCAAAAGAGCCATTGAGGAATTGATTGGAGCTATTGTAAGATAGAGCATCCAAGCATTAAATGCCTCTAACATAGTGTTTTACTTGAGTAAGGCAACATGGTTACTCGAGTGAGCCTTTTCCCTAACCGTTAGGACCACCAATCCCTCGACGTTTGAACTCTGATTTTGTCAGTAATAGGAATAATCATTCTATCTTTATTTGATTTTGTCAGTCGAGTAAAATAACCTGCTGTGCAGTAGCTATGTGTTCCCACATCATATAAGTGTATATGACGTAAATGTTTATAAGTATAAGGCCATGGCTACTTAAGTAGCCCAAGCTTGAACTTTTGGGCATAGTGGTTAGAAACACATTAGTTGTTGGATGTTACTTAATGATAGCTGCGTGCTTATGTCAAGTCATGACAATTATGGTATTAAAGTCGCTCCATGTGCAAACTTGAACGGTGGTGGGACAAACCTCAATTAATGGCGATGGTGAGACAAACCACAGGAGATGAGAGAGAGTCCCTGAGTTTAGGCATCCCTGACTTTAGGCAAATCCCACATTTGCAAGTTATGTGGCGAACCCCACACTGACAAAACACGGAAGAGATTATGGGCATCATGATTAGAAGGCATGGCGACAAGGATGACGCTAACCTATAGGGGTGGAAATTGTAACCTCTCACCAAAGTTGGCAGTTGAAGCTAGCATGGCAAGCAACCTACTTTATAGCAGCTTTATGTTCCAACATCATATAAGTTCATATGGATGGAAATGTTTATAAGTATAAAGACTTGGCTACTTAAGTAACCCAATCTTGAACTTTTAGGCTTAATGGTTAAAAGCCCATTAGTTGTTGGATGTTGCTTAAGGACAGTTGTGTGCTTATGCCGGATCGTGATACTATTAATTCAATTTGACTAGTAAACCAGATTAATGATTACTTGAGTATTAATAATTGGGTAGAATAATATAATTATCCAAGGCTTGTATAGCATGAGTCGGTTTATGGTTCGGTTCACCTCGTACAGGAGTCGTGGCCCAATCTGGGTCATGACACCTTTTTGGTGGCAACCCTAGCAAATCACTTGAAAAAACATTTGGGAACTCATTTACGATCGGCACATTTGGGAGCTTTAACCTTCGAAATACTAGTGTCAACCACATGAGCTAGGTATGTTTGACATCCACTCGTAATCAGTCTAAAAGCATGAACAATTGATATCAAACATGTTGGAATGTTCTTCCTTTCACCATGAAATACAATTTTCTACTAATCTCGCAACTCAAGTACAACTTCTTTAGTAAACCAATTAACAATCACATTGTGCCAAGTCAGCCAATAACACACTTTTCGTACTTTCTAACAAAGCTTCTACCACAGTAGGATTGGTGGTGCCATGAAATGAAGTAACTCCAAGTTTTCTCAAGTTTTCGAAATGAAGTTCTCTTAGAATTGGAGGGGCATGCTTAACCTGGTCATTATTTTGATGCAATGCATGTACATCTCTATCTCTATTAACATATGGTGCATGAGATGCGTCAAGAGGGTCTCGATCAGCCGATCTCTCTCTCTCCTGCGAGTTCCTTGTACCATGATTCTATAGATAAAAATGCTATGTCAAATACCACATAGCTTATGCAATTCAAATGTTATGCATGTATGGTTGCCATTTTAAGACCTTATCCCTACAATGTCACACCATAATCCTATAACACATTTGGAAAACATATACAAAAGATTCGCAACAAGAGGTTCGCAAATAAAACTAACCAAACACATAAATATAAAATACGTATCATATAGTATAAGCTAAGTCTGGTAAACAAGGTATAATGCCTTATGAGCCATGAAGATCTCATCTTTAAACCCTATATGCACATGTGGTAAGGAAAGAGAGAGAGTGATCACGGCATCTCGATCTCTGTTGTATTTACAATTCTGTAAATCTTCTCACTTTTGCGGTTATTCAGGAGTTTGTGAGATATTTTCGATTTCTAAATTTGATTATTATGGCCCCTTTTGGGTATATATATTGAGATATTTCTCAAATTGAATTTTAACTTATTTATATTTTTGTACACATTTTGACTATGGCTGTACTTGTATGCTTTTTTATTTTGTTATTAAATAATTGTGTGTTTTCCCTTAATTTTTGTCAGTGACACGTAGATAATTGTTGGAGGCGTGGAAGCCACACAATCCCACTCCCACTTGCCAATCTGCACAATCCCTAAACTCTCTCTCTCTCTCTCGCTTTCAATCCCGACGCCGCCGTCGTTCTCTCTAGCTCGGCCCACTCTATCTCCGTCGACGCTCTCTCTGGCGACTCTCTTTCTACCGCTCTCTATCACCGTCGACGCTCTCTCTGTCCCCGTCGGCCTTTATTACGGGTGAGGTGGAGTATGCTTAGTGATAACTTCTTTATATTTATTAAGTCAGTCTGGAGTTTTCTGTTTTCTAATATGTGTTCTGCCATTCATTTGAGTATTTTCTGATGTTCTAATAGCAATAATGGCTATAATTTGGTCATTGACATTTGTAATGCCCTGTATATTGTATGCACATAAAAATCAATTTTTGATGTTTCTGTTTCACTCCATGCAGGCTTGCATTAGGCATGCCTTCTGAAATTGTGAAATTATGATTTCATCTATGTTTTATTGCACAGATGATCTAATTTAATTTGCGGGTTCTTGATTTGTGGAGATAAGCATAAAGTTACTGAGTCCAATGGAGATTGAATTGCTTGAACAGAAAAAAATGCCGTCTGCTCATTTGATTGGTATATCTTTTGGTATTTCAAGGGAGGAAGAAAGGTAACTCAATAATGAACTCATACAAATTATGCGATGAGTTTTTTTTTTTTTTGCTCAAGGACAAAGTTGAGGGTGTATGTGCAAAAGTACAATAGTCTACGATAAATCTTTCTTTCATTCTAAAAGTCTTTTTCCTTTCGGATTTTTTGTTTGTATGAATTTTTCTCGGTGAGGCATTTTACAAAGTAAGATTATTTGTACGCATTAAAAGTTTGAGAATTGTGGTAACTTCTTGTTATTTTTATTGTGGTGTAATTGGGTATCAATTGAGCATTAAAAGTAGTTAGCTTTCAGTTGTGAGGTGGAAGTTTCTACCTATTTGCTATTGGACTGATGGCATCAGTATTCACGAATCACATAGTTGAATTTAATTTATCGATTATGCACATTGTTTTATGAAACTCAATTAATCAATTTAGCATTAATCAATGCTTGAGCATTGGTGCAACCAAAAATAGATCTGTGATTGACTATGATGTATCTTCTTTTCGTAGATATATAGGATGCTTCTAGTCGTAGAAAACATTATGTATTTTCAATATCCTCTTTTTCTTTAATTTTTCTGCATAAAATAGAATACGTTTAAAGTATGCGATTTTTTGTACGAAGTGATAACAATGCTTCATTTGGTTTGTGCTGGTAAAATAATTTAAAATTACCTAGGTAAATTATGTAAACTAAGCATGACCATAATTTTAAGATCAAATACTAGATAATTTATAATAAGTGTCTTCTATAATCCTTATTAATTTAGAAAATGGAAAATTGAACTTTTGTTTTATGATTTAGGGAAAAGATTTATTGGAACAGCTGACTTTGTTTTTCACTTTCCGTTTCTAATTTTCCAGAATTCTAAGGAAGTTCTCTTGTAACTGAATGCGCCTAGCATTTCGTATAGGATTAGAATTTTCTTTTTCTTTTCTGTAAATTGAAAGAGCATAAAACCTATCTTGCGATTCCTGAATATCTTTGTTTTTTTTTTCCTTGGGTATTCTGTGCCTATCTGACAATCCAAGGCTAATGAATTCCTTTGACCTGTACAACATCTCACTTATGAAATTCTATTATTTTCTGAAAATGATTTTGGTAGTAAAAACTGTGCCTAAGTTGAACGTTTCTTATTGGGATACTGACAGGAAAAGCTTCCAGTTCTTGCAATTGAGGCAGCCAGTGAAGTCGTTGATCCTAAGTTAGGACTTCCAAATCCATCTTTGCAGTGTTCGACTTACGGATCTAAAGATTTAAAGCCGAGTGAAGGTGCAAAAGGAATTTTATGTGAAGTTATGTTGAACAATTAATTCATGTTTAGTAATTGTGCTTATGTTCTTATGATCATTTTAGGTCACTTTGGCGTGATAAAATTTCCATTTACAATACTGCATCCGTATTTTATGTCCGAAGTTGTGCAGATTTTGAACAAAATTTGCCCAGGATGCAAATCTGTCCGGAAAGATTTATTTGTCAAGGTCAGTATCTGATTCATCATATCGATTTTTTGTTTCTTTCTTTCCCCCTTCTTTAGGTTGTCCCTGTCTGAGCTTGAGGTTGCCGTGTCATAGTAAAGTCGTGGAATTTTTCATCCTTGCTTTTCTAGATTATTGTTAGATTTTTCTTATTGTTATGGAGATATAGGATGACATATTATCACATACATTGCTATAATGTTATTACATTTTCTGGCATTGCAATTGGAAAAGTGCCATACAATCTCAATGGAAACTAATTTCACTTCACTTTTGAACATAGTTATAGTTGTCCATTTTGTTTTTGGTTTTTAAGAATTGATTTGGATTTTTTTGGAGTTTTTTAAAAAGAATTAGAAAGTTGTAAGTAATAATTTTTTTTTTGATATTCAAGGTCTGTTGTAGGCATCCCCTTTTTTCTATGGACTGTTCCGTTTCCAGATTATTCATTACTCTGCTTTTTGGGGACGTTTTGTTCTTTTTCTTTTTTCCAATCATATGCATGCAACAGGCGAGTGATTTGAAATCTACAGGGAATCCAGCTAAGGGTTGCAAATATTGTATAGTAAGTGTGCTTCAACTATCATCTTTTTTTTTTTTTTTATATTGATTGTAACCGTTAGTATTCCTAACAGGGAAAGTCAATAGGTTGGTATCCAAAAACGAAATTCAGGGCCTCTTCCCTGGAAGTTTTCCGAAAAGCTGCAATCATAGCAGAAATCAGTGAAAGGTTGCCGAAAAAGAGTGGTGTTCGAAAAAATTTCTTTGATGACTATTGGGATGTTATTCCAAAAGATGAGCAACAAGAAGAAAATGATGTTAAAGCCAATAGAAGGGTTCTATCACATGCACAGGTGGCATAATATTGCATTATCATATAATTATTTAATTCTGAGATTTTTTTTAATGATATTTGTACATGTGTATCACTTCTAAGATCCTTTGTTTAACTACTTTGGTGAGCTTGTTCTGGGGTACTTTTTTGGAAGGCTCGTTGCGGATGTTTTGGCATTTTTTCCCTTTTTTTCTGTACATTTCTGTTAATTTATTTAAATTCTAAAGGTATTCTCAGATATTGAAAAAATTAATAAATTTATGTTTTCGGGAAATCTATTAGAATGTGGTGCAATCTTTTTCTGAATGTTTGGAATCCAGCTATGAATTTGAATGATGTCTTCATGATGTGATCATATATGCCTATATGAGGAGAAAAGAGGAGTTAAATTGAGCTGTGGTTGTATGAGTAAATTTCACAGTTCTAGCTGTTTAATATTCTTGTATCTTGGCATTTTAAATATAATGCAAATTTGTCACAGAAAAAGTCAGCAATGTATTTGGGTTGCCAAGTCAATTTTCAACAAATGAGTAGCCTGTTATTATCCGAATCAAGTCCTTATGTTTAAAAATTTCTTTTGAATTCAATTTCATTGCTGACCCTTCTACAAATCACTTCATATGTTTAGTCATGCAGAACTTTTGTTAAGCTGTGTCTGATTGTACTGCCTATCTTTTGACAACAGGATGTGTTTATGGCAATATGTTTTTGTGTTTTGGTTTTCAGGTTCGTCATTTGTTGATGGATGTGGATCCAGATTTCATAAAAAAGTACATTTCAAAGATGGATTTGGTTTTCCTCAACTGTTTCCCTGTAACCCCAAATTCTCATCGTGTGTCTGAAGTTGTAAATGCATTTTCAAATGGCCAGCGCTTGATCTTTGTAAGTACTATTTTACATTTACTTCCCTTTTCATATTTGATATTTTACCCTCTTACAAATTTTTAAACTATTTATACTTGATCAATTTTTTATAGGATGAGCGAACTAGGGTATATAAGAAAATGGTTGATTTCAGAGGGACAGCAAATGAATTGAGTTTTTGCATCCTGGAGTGCCTGAAAACTTCCAAGGCAAGCTGCATAACTTTTTAATGTTCCAAGGCCATTTCTATATAAAACAAGTAACGGGTTTTATTGATATTTTTAATGTTCTAAAATTCACAGCTAAATGCAGACAATTCGTTGTGTAATGATGTTGTCATTGGCCAGCAAAAGAAGAGCAATGATTTTGTTTCCTATGCATCTGGCTCACGGTACATGAAAGATGTTATTCTTGGTAAAAGGAATGATCATTCATTTCGCATGGTGGTTGTTGGTGACCCGAATCTTGAGCTCAGTGAAATTGGCATACCTTGTCCTGTAGCAGAGGCTACAAATATCAGAACACTTGACTGCATGGAATTGGGAGAGATTGAATACTTGTTGAGAAATGTGTCCGCTTAAGAAGGGTTCAATGCACGTTCGCAGAGAAGGTAGTTTGGTTCGTATTAGCAGTACTGAGGAACTTCGTGTTGGGGATACTATATATAGGTCTCTAAATGATGGAGATATGGTCTTGATCAATAGGCCTC
Source organism: Flueggea neowawraea (assembly GCA_948243855.1). Classification (NCBI taxonomy): domain Eukaryota; kingdom Viridiplantae; phylum Streptophyta; class Magnoliopsida; order Malpighiales; family Phyllanthaceae; genus Flueggea; species Flueggea neowawraea. Next base: position 8,642 of record CAODLS010157012.1, on the reverse strand, counting down.
CATCCATCATCAACATTCCCTTATTGCTCTCTCTGTTAAGGTTATTCCTGCTACGTCAGTTCTTTCTATAAACCCCCTCTGTTGTCCCGCTCTCCGTGGAGATTTTGATGGTGATTGTTTACATGGCTATGTTCCTCAGTCAGTAGAATCTAGAGTTGAGCTGAATGAGCTTGTTGCTTTAGACAAGCAATTAACTAATGCTCAGAGTGGGAGGAACCTTCTTTCTTTTAATCAAGATAGTTTAGTTGCTGCTCACTTGGTCATGGAGGATGGAGTTTTCTTTGATGTATTCCAAATCCAGCAATTGAAAATGTTTTGCCCTCGCCAAATGTTGCCACCAGCTATTGTAAAAGCTTCTTCACAGGGTGGAAGCTTTTGGACTGGAAAGCAATTGATAAGCATGCTCCTTCCTAGAGATTCTGATCATGTATTTGCTTCAGATGATGTTTGCATTCGTGCTGGAGAGCTTGTATCTTCTGAAGGATCTTTTTGGCTGCGAGACACTGATGGAAACCTTTTCCAGAGTCTCATCAAACATTGCCAGAGTAAGGTTCTTGACTTTCTGTATTCTGCACAGGCAGTTCTGTGCGAGTGGTTGTCTATGAGGGGATTAAGTGTTTCGCTTGCCGATTTATACTTGAACCCTGACTCATATTCACGGAGAAACATGATGGATGAAGTTTTGAATGCCTTGAAAGATGCAGAAGAAACAAGTAACTTTAAACATCTTATGGTTCGTTCTTATCGAGATTTCCTTGCTGGAAATTACGAAGAGGATCAATATGGTTTGGCTTTTGATGTAAAGAACTTGTGCTATGAGAAGCAGAGATCTGCTGCACTAAGTCAGGCATCTATTGATGCTTTCAAGCAAGTCTTTCGTGATATTCAAACTTTATATTACAAATATGCAAGCAAGGATAACTCATTACTAGCAATGTTGAAGGCAGGAAGCAAGGGCAGTTTGCTTAAGTTAGTCCAGCATAGCATGTGTCTTGGTTTGCAACATTCTCTGGTCCCATTATCATTTAGGATGCCTTGCCAACTCTCTTGTGCTTGTTGGAATAAGCAAAAGACTGATGATGCTGTTGAATGCGCCAAGTCTTATATCCCACATATGTTGTGGTTGGGGGCTCTTTTCTTAAAGGCTTGAATCCTGTTGAGTGTTTTGCTCATTCAGTAACAAATCGTGAGAGCTCATTCAGTGATAATGCTGATCTTCCTGGTACTTTGACTCGGAGATTAATGTTTTTCATGCGAGATATATATGCTGCCTATGATGGAACTGTGCAGAATGCTTATGGGAATCAGATTATTCAATTCTCTTATAGCAATGTTGATGCATCATCAACTGGTAGTAATGCTGAGTTTGTTAACAGTTGCGATGGTGGACAGCCTGTGGGTTCATTGGCGGCCTGTTCTATTTCTGAAGCAGCATACAGTGCCTTGGATCAACCAATAAGTTTACTTGAAAAATCGCCTCTTCTTAATCTCAAGGCATTCCCCTCCCCCTCTCGCTCACCACACAATTTAGAATGTCAAATTTGTAAGCTTCATTAAAAATATATATTTGTAAGCTTTTATGGGATAATGTGGGGTGGATTAGGTGATATTATGACCGGAAAGTACCATGAAGTTAGTATGTTCTGCGGTTGGTTAAGCCGATGTATCCGCTTTTGTTCTCTTCTCTTAAAACTTGGAAACTGTAACTTAATTATTTTTAGCACACTTTACATGAACTCTCCGCATTTTTCCCTTGTTGGTTGCCTTAAAAATTTCTTTTCCCATAAAATGTGCAGAATGTACTGGAGTGCGGCCTGAAGAAGAATAGCTCTCATCAGAACGTGTCACTATTTTTGTCAGAGAAACTTGCAAGACGGAGGCATGGTTTCAAGTACGGAGCTTTAGAAGTTCAGAGCCAATTAGAGAAACTACTCTTTTCAGACATTGTTTCTTTTGTGAAGATAATGTTAGATTCAAATTTTATATATACATATTTGTTCACTTTCCTTTTCTTCTCCCATGTTGACTATAGTAAATATTTTTTTATATTGAGAACATGCGTTTTGTGGACATTGGCTACTCTCCGCAAAATCAGAATGGTCGCAAGATGCGTTTCAGTCCTTGGGTTATCCACTTCCATGTATTCAAGGTACTAAAATCTTCATTTCTATTTCATTCCTTGATCAATTCATTTTATTACAATAAGGACTATCCTTTCAGGAAACTGTGAAGAAGAAAGGTCTAAAATTGCAACCTATAATTGATTCCCTCTACAAGCGGCTTCAATTAACAAAAAAGAGTATTCCCAATGTACAGATAGCTTGGAAGTAAGATCCTCTTGCTTTAGTAAATTATGTTTATGCACTCATCTGTGCTGGCACTTTCTTAGTCAACTGTAGGGTTTATTTTCTCACAAAATTATAGCTTTTTTGCAATTTTTTTCATAGATATTGTGCCTAATAATTCTCAAAGTTACTTGAAGCACTGAAGAAGTTGCAATTTTATAAATTCATTTTTTTCAAATCAAACTATTTTTATGATATTACTTGTACCTAGATTTAGGATTATTTTTGGAGCTGAGATTTAAATTCCTCACAATAGCTTTTAACTTTAGGCTTTATTGGATTATAAATTCCATGAATTATTTTGACGAGGATTTTGGGTGTACCCAAGATTTATTTTGCTGGTTTCTTTGCATGATACTAGTGTTTTTTGAAATGTGGTTTGTGCCATTCACTTGTTCTCAGTTTGAGGTTTATCATTTATGGATCAGCTCCGGAGCTGTAGTCACAACAGTATTTAATTCTTCTTGTTGGCTTGCTGTGTATGCAAACTCTATTGAATTCTTGCATGCAGCTTCATTCTCCTTTTGACCTGCTTAATTGCAATTACAGAAAATGTTCTGTAGCTGACACTGAGAGGGAAAAAGAAGAAACATTTTGCCTCACTGTAACCGCAGTTGAAAGTTCTAAAAATTCATCTGTGCAGTTGGACACAATTCAAGACGTGATACCATCGCTTCTTGAAACAGTTTTAAAAGGTTGGTATTGTGTGTATTTGTTATCATTTTCTCTGCATTTAATAGCTGAACTCTGTTCAATTTTTTCCCAATTATTTTAATTGTATTAAAACTCAATTGTGTTCTTTTCACCAAAATTTTTTTATTTGATTGGTAGGATTAAGGGAGGTAGACAAGGTGGATATTTTGTGGAATGATAGACCAAAAATACCGTTATCACATAGGCATCGCCATGGTGAGCTATATCTAAGAGTTTACATGTCAGGGCACACTGACAAAATTAGACTCTGGAACAAGCTCATTAATGCCTGTGTGCCAATAATGAACATGATTGATTGGACACGCAGTCATCCAGATAACATTCATGAATTCTGCTTAGCTTATGGTGTAGATGCGTGACGGATTCTTTTTCTCAATGTACGTAATTAATCCTGATTTCTTAATGTTGGATGCATATAATTATTCAAAGTAATTGTCAAATAAAGATTTGCTAACCAGTCCTTTTGCAGAATTTGGCGTCTGCAGTATCTGATGTTGGAAAGGCTGTACTTCCTCAGCATATGCTTCTCGTTGCAAATTGTTTATCAGTTACAGGGGAGTTTGTTGGCCTTAATGCAAAAGGATTAAAGCTTCAAAGAGAACATGCATCTGTTTTGTCACCGTTTATGCAAGCGTGCTTTTCTGTTAGTATTACTACATTTATGCATCTTTTTCCATACATTTTCTTGCTTATTTTTTATCAATATCTTATATGATTTCACTGAAATTTGTGAGCAGACTCCAGGAAATTGCTTTATTAAAGCTGCTAAGGCAGGAATCACAGATGATCTTCATGGGACCATAGATGCATTGGCATGGGGAAAGGTTCCTTCAATTGGGACTGGGCTGTTTGATATTTTGTACTCTAGGAAGGCATGTTCATTTCCCTTTGTGATAAAGTGAATAATGACGGGTTATATATAAATGAATTTGTCAAAGTAAAGGATTAAGTTTCAAACTATACGTTTAGAAATTCTAGCGAGAAAATTTATCTTTCAGACATTTTGTTTGATTCACAAAGGCTGAAACTTTGAAGTCTTAACATATGAGAAACTCCACCTTCATAATCGATTGATGTTTGCTTCAAATGATCATATATTATATGTTTATGCAAAGGCTGAAACTTTGAAGTCTTAACATATGAGAAACTCCACCTTCATAATCGATTGATGTTTGCTTCAAATGATCATATATTATATGTTTATGCTTATCATTGTCATTTTTCAGGGCTGTGAACTTTCATAGCCCATTGATGTTTACAACCTTCTCGGTACCCAAATGAATGCAGCTAAGGAGACTACAAAGATTCAAGTACCTGCTGTTTTCAGCTACAAATGTGGAAAAATAAATGATCAACTTTTGCACAAGTTCGGCATTAAGAAGTTTGAAAATTTGAGGAGGGAATTGAAGTTGAAGTATAAGTATTCTGATATTCAGAAGCTCTCACAATCTCTGAGCAGAATCTTGAATAAGTAATTTATTTAATTCCCTATTTTTTCTAGTTGGTAACAGTCATGTTTGCACTATCAATCTTTTTATATTTCACTTGATTGTTTTTTGTTTATAGCATGGATGCATACTTATTGATGCACATTGTATAACTCAGTAGGAGTAAGATTAATGACATTCTGCTTATGCATAATAATGTCTTTTTCCTACATTCTGCTGATGTTGGAAATGGTTTTTATTGTTATGTTTTTCTGAATGATGGGAGTTTTGCAGGGCCAGTTTCTTTCAGAAATTTTAAACCTACAGATGGCTTAAGCAGGGAACCTTGTCAAACTAATGAAATACATAGATAATGCTGCTGTCTAATCAAACATTGAACCATTTGTCTGTTCTTATTTGCTTGCTAAAACACATGCATGCATGCACATTTGCATCCATTTGTCTGTTGTATCACGTAATACTTGTATGATATTCTTCCTGACAGTGAGCAAAGTACTACTATATGTGCGCTAGTCTTTAAGCAACAATGAATAGCGACAGGTCCTTACATGTCTTAAAATATTGTAAATGCAGGTATCAGGTAAATCACCAATTAAATGATACTGATCAGGCAATGTTAACAGCAGCCTTATATTTTCACCCTCGAAGAATGAGAAAATTGGAACTGGATTCGATTACATCAAGGTATGTATAATTATTGAAAAATGATTTCTGGAAGGCCGCAAATGTAATTTTAATTTTGACTTTGTGCATGTCAGCATTGAGCACTTTATTTATTTTGTGCTGACTATAAAAAAATAAGAAAAATGGGAAATGATATTTAAGGAGGTCAGTATTTTTGAGAACTCTTTGGCAGGACACACAAAGTAAAATTGTGTTTTTTCCCTTCTCAGTTTTTTGTTTCCCTTTTTTTTTTGTTAACTAGTCCTGGCATAGGAATGGTAACACATATAAAACCCAAAGAAATGATTTGAACACTGCTTCTTATTTGCGATATAATATTGTGCAGCTCTTCAAAACAGAATAAGATACTTAGCATAAGTTAAAACTTATTACAAATCTGCTAGGATTTATGTTGGAACTGTTTATTCTGTTATTAGTTACTCATTATATAAGTTACAAATGCGTGGAATCTATCACTCGCCAATCTATTAGTTGCTGTAAGCATTTTATATTGACTAAATTGATGTATTCTGTGTATGATGCTTCTTTCACATCTTCTGCAGGTGAAAAATCACCCTGTATACGAGGATACGCGTTGCTTTTCACTGGTTAGAAAAGATGGGACAGTTGAAGACTTCTCATACCGCAAGTGTGTCCTTGGTGCTCTTGAAATGAGTTGCCCACAGAAGGCCGGTAGATATTTTGAAAGATATCTACAAAGCCATACCATATCGTAAGTACAAGGCTAGAAGGCCAGAATGTACAGTAAATTCCATTGCAGGCACTCGTGTTGATTTTTCTTTCCGGCAGCTAACATAGTTTTTCTGGTGGATTGTGGCTATTAACATCGGCAACAGTGCAGTAACTGACTATAGTTTTTGAGGTTTTTAAACCTTCTAAAAACTTGGAGTAAGTAAAGGGGAAATGGCAGACTTAGGTGGTTAAGAATGATCTAGTTCAGCTATAGTTCACAAATTTGGCTATAGAAAAGCAGAAGGGCAGTAGAGTGGTGGCAAAAGCATTTTCTTTTCCGTCGAAACACTTTCTGCATGGCAAGAGCAGAATGAACAATAAGCCAAGCATTTTTTGTTTGTTGCTAGGGGATATACCCAAGCTTCTTTTTGCTTCTTCCACTGTACCTTTGTTTGCCTTGATGTGATTCGGGGCAAAAGAAGATCTAGTGGAAGCAGCAACAAAAAGCTTCCGGTGGATTATTGTTTTTCATTATAGGACACATAAATACTCTTGGCAATGGAAAAAAATTGTTTTCTTGCTCTGAGCATATGACTTCACTTGTGGAGTTTGCAGTTGTTAAAGTTTTAGCATGTTACTTGTTCAAGTTTTGAAGTTGTGATTGTTTGAGGTAGAGACTATAAGATTGGATGAAGTTTTTGAACGTATTTTGGTTAAATTCAGGTTCGGATGAATTCCTGAAGGTTTGGGTTTAACCTTAGTTTTGATCTCTTTTGTTTGGAGAATAGCTATGTCGCAACTTATCAGAATGATGTCTCTAAGAAGCATTCACAGAATCAAACCAAACATGGAACGGATAGGAAACCAAATTCCAATGAACAAAACTTGAAATACCAGACGGTGCAAAAGCGCCAAGAGTCAAAGATTCACACTCTCAAAGACAACAAAATCAAATGCTTATCAAAGATCAAATTTAGGCACTTATCAAAAGATAATATTTCTGGAGTTTTGTAATATGTTTGTTGGAATTTCTTTAAACAGACAAACAACACACGGAGCGAAGAAGAAAGCAAATCAGAACACAAACAAGACTACAAGAAAAAAAGTTCTGGTAAAGTCATCTGATTAGGAAATACAATTGCAAATCTAATTCAAATTGCAACCACAGAACACAAAGAAAGTAGAACAGGTCCGAGTGCTACTAGTAGAGATACCATAAAGTGTCACAACCTCGACTCACAATACACATTTAGAAGTATACACGACATAAACCATATTCATACAAGCACATACATTCATATGTATTATATCTGCATCATCGGACATTCCATAAAACATTTAGATGACAAAAAAAAGATTTTAAAAAGATGTTATTTATTTATATTTGTTGGAATTAGATTAAAATCCCCTATAAAGTTTATAAAAATACTAAACGGTGCATCAGTGGAAAAGATAAGTACTAAAAAATGAGTCAGACATAAAACGTGGGCAAAAGTGTCGTTTAGCGATTTTGTTATTTTTGTTTTTATACAAGGAACATTGTTTTGCATTTATTGGTTTATATTTCAGTACTATTAAGTGGCAAAGTCATAAAAGAAGAACCAAATTGAAAAGTAGTGCAAAAGTTTTTAATTGGGCCTTTTAATCAACCTTTTACCATGTGACACTTCGTGCTTGGATTAAAACATGAAAAAATCAAACCAAATGCAGATAAATATGAATCATTTCGTGCTTAACCATAAGAGAGGGTAGAAAGGAAGGGAAATAGAGGGAAGAAGAGAAGAAATGCTGTTTTGGTGAGAAAAATTCGGTAGAAACGCTAGAAATCGTCGAAAACGCAATTAGCTCAGTATTTCTTGCATCTTTTGCTTCTAATCACTAGAGTAAGTGCATTTATTTGTTTATATCTGCATATTAATCATATAAGAATGTGTTTGAGGTTTCGTTTTCAAATAATTGTAGTATAACATGATTTAAACATCAATTTGCATGTTGTGGTTGATATGTCTGTTTAGGGTTTTAATTTCTATCCGAAAGTGAACTATCTTGCTCAGGTGCATAGAGACGTATTTTGACGAGACTTAAAACATGAAATTTCTTGTAAATTATGTATTCTATGATTCTGTAAAATCTTGTTTTTATTGGAACTGTACATTATTACTTAAGGTGGTTGGATTGAATGATGTTCTGAGAGTACCATGTTTTTCAGAAACGCTGTTTGGTATTGATCTCAAGTTTTTAGAGCTTTAAAGACGTAATTACTTGATGTTCAAAGAGTGAAATTTGTTTTTATATGTGTATAGAGTATTTATGTAAATTTTAAGTGCAATTGAGTCTGTATAACGTGACTTAGGTGCAATAAACTATAGGCTGTTCATGCGAAACAATTATGTTACAGAGATGTAACTTTGAGAAATTGGCCAGACTGTTTTACAATGAATTAAAGGCTCACATTTGGTATACATACAATATTATATGTCTAATATATGTGGATTAAATTTCAAGGAAAAATGAGTCGGTTTGGATGTTCAAACATAGAGAAGAAATAGGCTGTCCAGAATGGTGTGAAACAGAATTTTAGTTGCCATAAGCATAATGTTTCATAGGTATAGATTGATCATTTTACTTTCAAGACAAATGACTAAATGTATTCACAATAAGATGTTAACAGGACCTCATGTGTTCAAAGCATATCATACATGTACATTGCATATATTTGTAATTTAGAATAAGCATAACTCGAGCATATGCTATAGGATCGAGAAACGTTGAAAGGGAG
>CAODLS010156867.1:0-10053 GCA_948243855.1 Flueggea neowawraea | reverse complement strand
GTCCACTCCTCTAGATCCACTAGAGAGTTTAATTAACTATCTCCTCACTTGCGAGTGGAGGAAAATCGTTTACAACATTTGTTTTGCGGGCTATACAAGCAAACCGTTACAATTATTTTAAGGACAAAACAAGAAAACCAAGCAACTAGTTTTTGCGGGCTTAACTAGCAAACCATTACACTAGTTTTTGCGAGCTTAACTAGAAAACCGTTCACCTAATTTTTGCAGGATCAACTAGAAAACCGTTCACTTGCGGGATTAACTAGAAAACCATTCATCTTGTTTTATGGATAAAACAAAAAAAAACAACACTAGTTTTCCTAAGCTCACTAGCAACCTCTCTTGTTTTTTCACATGCTCTACAAGGAAACCTATCTACCCTCAATCAAATACATTGATTGTTACAAAACCAACCCAAAAGAAAATTTTGCAAGTGAATGGCTCACATGGGTTAGAAAGGTAAAGAAGAGAAATAAAATGGATGACAAGCTTTAGCACATATCTCACTCTTTTCTCTACTGACCTGGGACGTCTATTTATAGCCACTTGTAAGAATATAGTCGTTGGAGCCTTGAAGTAGCTATTGTAGAATAAGACAAATTTTGCTCAGTACTGATGTCACCCTTCACTACGTGCATTGTTCTTCTTCTACACGCGTAGTTCTTCATTCCATCTGAGTTCTACGTGCTGTGTATACAAGTCTGTTGAGTTTAGTTTTGATGATGATGAAAGCAAAACATCCACAAAAGAGATGCAAAGTTGCAAACTTGCTGATATTTAACTACAAAGCATCTTATGAGCCATCAAAGCATGTCGATGCGCGCATAACAGGCTTCCACGCCAACAGTAGAGCCTACAACGTACATAGATGAGAAGCTGATGCTACTGGATCTAACTTACACACATTTACTCACACTGCGTATGGTACAACGCACGTTGACAAAGATCCAGACTGATGAGGAGAAACGCTACGCATACAGAAGAGACAAACAACGCACGTAGACAAGGCCTAATTGAAATAAAGTCAAGATGCTCTTCAGGAATTTGAATTTGAATTTGAATACTCCTGACACTCTCTGACACAAATCACGTGCAAAATCAGAGGTGCAGAGGTTGATCAGACGTCTGCGCACACAAAGCATAGTGCAACGCACGTAGGAAGCCACTGGGTGGAAAATGTTCATTCTGTAATTCATTGCAATGCACGTTGAAGAATGATCAACGCACATAGAAGAATGGACAACGCACATAGAAGACCAATCAACGCACGTAGATGTTGATCTACTCAAAGTCGAGACCACTGGAGTTCTTGCAATGCACGCAGACTTTCATACACAGCATGCAGAACTCAAATGGAACGAAGTCCTATGCGAGTTGAAGAAGTACAACGCACTTAGTGAAGGGTAAAGTCAATACTGAGAAAATTTTGTCTTATTCTACAACATCTACTTCAAGGCTCCAACGACTATATTTCGTAGAGTAGCTATAAATAGACGTCTCAGGTCAGTAGAGAAAAAAGAGAGATGTGTGCTAAAGCTTGTCATCCATTTTATCTCTTTTTTTCTACCTTTCTAACCCATATGAGCCATTCACTTGCAAAATTTTCTTTTGGGTTAGTTTTGTAACAATTATGTATTTGATTGAGGATAGAAAGGTTTCCTTGTAGAGCCTGTGAAAAACAAGAGAGGTTGCTAGTGAGCCTAGGAAACTAGTGTTGGTTTTCTTGTTTTGTCCATAAAACAAGGTGTACGGTTTTCTAGTTAATCCCGTAAAAACTAGTGTTTCGGTTTGCTAGTTAATCCTGCAAAAAATAGTGGCTTAGTTTTCTTGTTTCATCCTTAAAACACGGTGTAACGATTTTCTTATTAATCCCGTAAAAATAAGGTGTTACGGTTTGCTCGTATATCCCGTAAAAACAAGTTGTTGTAAACGGTTTCTCTCCACCCGGAAGTGAGGAGATATTTGATTGAACTTTCTAGTGAATCTAAAGGAGTGGATGTGGGTCAAGATGAGTGAACCACTATAAACATCGAGCTTTGATTTCTCTCTCCCTTACTCTCCTTTACTTTCTTTATTTGATTTACATTTGCATTTGATTTATTATTGAGTGAGTGGATTGGATCTTTAAAGCTTCCGCATTTGACTTTGATTTCAATTTAAAAGAACTTTTTTATTTACTTTAGTTTGCAAAGGATTTTCAACAAAGTTTAACTTGCTAAAAAATCTAATTCACCCCCCTCTTGGATTGTCATTTTCACTGCATACTTGGGATCTTCAAAGTCTACGTGCATTGATGGAATTCCAGTGGTCTTGGCTTTATGTAGATCAACATCTATGTGTGTTGCTTCTTTACTGTGGGCGTTAATCTTGAGTTCTGTGTGCATAGTACCACTTTCTACGTGTATTGCTTGAATTCTAGAATGAACATTTTCCACCCAGTGGCTTCCTACGTGCGTTTCACTGTGCTCTGTGTGCGTAGACGTCTGATTAACCTCTGCATCTTTGATCTTGCATGTGATTTATTTCAGAGATATTCAGACTCAAATTTTTGAGAAACGTCATGGCTTTATTTCAATCAGGCCTTGTCTACGTGCGTTGTTCGCCTCTTCTGTGTGCATAGCGTTTCTCTTTGAAGATCACATCTTTGCTCATCAACACGCCTTGTTCATCCTTCAACTTGTCTCTACGTGCCTTGACTTTTTTTCTTTAATTTGGATGCTCGTCAACGTGCATAGCACCAACTACTGTGTACGTAGAGAAAGATCTGATGCTTTCTGCTTCTAGTATCATGCACGTCTACGCGCATTGCACAATATCTATGTGCGTAGATCATTCATAACGTGCATTGTTGCCACAAATCACAGAGTCTGCATGTTTGCACTTATTTCCTGGATGTTCATGGATGTTTTGTATTCATCATCATCAAAACTGAACTCAACAATATCTCATATATATAACCAGTAAAACGCGATTATCTACTTAGCAATATACTAACTTTTATTTATTATCACTCCCATGATAATAACTGATTAGGACATTTAGAATAGTATTCTTTTTACCTTATGGTTTTACTATCAAGTCAAACTTGATAACATAAGGAAGAATAAACTACTCATGGAAGTTTTATCTTCATAAAACATATAATAATATTTTATAGATATGAAATGAAATATCTCTTTATTAAATGATACATCAAATGACAATGTACATAAATAATTGGATTAGGGCACCAAAACTAACAACACCTGCATGTGATATTTTTGAAAACTGTTTTTAAAACGGTTTATGTAATGTCTGGAGGCGTTATGAAATGTCATTCGTCACTGAGTATACTCACCCTTTTAACCTTTTTAGGTATCTATTTTGGTATCTCCACCCATCTGACATTCAATCTCAGTTAGGCAACTTCATTTTGGTCAGTGGTGTCCTTTTAGTAAGGCTCTTTGTTTCTGTATTAGAGCTCTACACTGAGATACTATTGGGTTATTGGGTATAATTTTTGTATGATTTTTGGTTTTATTATTATCATTTTATACTCACATTTGTTATAGTAAAACTATAATTTGTTTTACTGCAATTTTTTATTATATGAATGAATTGGTTTATTATGGTTATAATTTTTTTTAATAAATGTTTTAAAATGAACAAGTTGGGTAGTATATCTAAATCTTTGAGGCTTATGCTTGATGGGTCGGACCTCCGGTTTAGTTCGTCCTGAACACCGGTCATTGTCCGGTAACGGGTCATGACAATATACAGAATTCTCCAAACGTCTTCAAATGCCTTCAAGTCATTATTTTGCAAACATATTTACGACTTTTAATTATATTTAATGATAATTAATTTTGTGTCCAATAGTATACAAATATCTCGTACTGCGATCACCCTTGCACAAAATCAATCAAACTCAACGAAAATTAACAAAATCAACCTGCACAAAAACATAACGCAGCGACTAAGGTTCTACCACCCAATCAATTCATCTTCCGCTAAACGCTAGATCCGCGCTGCCGCCACTCAATCAACACTAAAAAACTTAACAAATTAACCAGTTTCTTATACCTTGGCAATCAATGGAATCTTGAGTTCATTAATAGCAAAGAAATTAACATGATCACCTTCTTTACACCACCAACATCAACACACTTAACAAACGGCATCATAAAAAACAAGTTCAACAGTTAAAGATCCTCACACTGGTTTTGAAAGTTCATCTTTAACCAACAAACTGTCCTTAACGAGCTCCTCCAGTGAAATCAATAGTACATTACCACAATTCGCGTCCTAAAAAAAATTACACCAAACAAATAAAGTATGATGTAACAACCAATGAGCAAGCGCCACATGTTCAGCATCGGGACCACCCGTTCTACCAGTAGGAACGAGAGGGAGGACTTGCCAAAGGGAGCAGCTAGAATCATAGAGCCAATCGAGGAATCAAAACTCTTTAGAACTGAGATCTCCTCTTTCTCAATCATTGTCACTATGCCGCCAAAACTCCTACACGTCGGCGTCGACCTCATATTTCTCATTCACCGCCATGGATTGCAACTCCAGATTGATTATCGTTCGTCACCTTCCAGAACGAGACTATCGTCATTCATCACGACTCTTCACAAAAGGGTAGGATCGCATCTGGTGGAGGACAACCAAAGGAGGAGAGCGGAGAAAGAGATTGAAGTTGAAAGAGAAGGAGAGAGAGAGAGAGGGGGGGACAAACACAAGAAAGAGGAGAGAAAGGGACGAGATTTTGGATGAGAGAAACACGAGATTTTAGGGGGAGAGAATAGAGGTGGAATTAAAAGTAAATAAAAGTGGCATTTGTCAAATTTATATATTTATTCTTCTATTTAGAATAATTGAATATCTAATTCTTCTATCTTAGATGGTAACAAATCTGATATGGTATAATCAAGAATTAAGGAGTTAATTATATTTTGTGGCATAATTAACTACATCTTTTTTCTTTTTTTGAGCAAAGAGCTCACATTTTTTTTCACTTGGGCTAGAACTCTTCTTTGGATCAAAATTACTTAGATTTTTTAAAAAATATATATATAAGTTATTTTAATTGCTTTAATCTAAAATTGAACTATCAACTCAGAGAAAATGCTAATGTCAATGGCTTAACTTGTCTGATTAATTTTATTTTATATTTCTAAGTTTTCAATTTACTTATATAAGAGATGGATGAATGACCTCCTGACAGTATACATCAAGAAAGAATTTTTTACAACTATTGATAATGAAACTATTTTGTGACTCTTTCAGAATATGGTGACACGTCGAAATCAATTATCATCTCTCGGCTCGAGTGTGCAAAAATAATTGCATAATTACTAAATGTATTCAAATATTTAATTTAATTTAATTTTCAAATACATATACTTTTTGATCCTATATACCGTGTAGTTAGAATTTTGCCTAAGCAGATTCAGCACATGCTTAGCCAGAATCCTGGCTTCGCCATTGTGTTGTGTTAAGTGACAAAAACCACTTATGGTTTGGAGTTTTTCCCTATAATGCTAAGTCACTACTTTTGGTAGCTTGGTTTCTTAATAATGATTTGATTTATCAGGAAAAAACCTACAAATTATTAAAAGAAAAATTGATTAACATATTATTTATATATTTCTTCTGGTTACATTTTTATAAATACTATAACTATACAAGTATAAGGAGAATTTGATTTCTGTTTTTGTTTTTTCACATGGGCTAATACTAATCGAAATCTTCAATTCTCTGGAGCATGAGATAATTTAAGCACTAATAAGCTACATACAGATCTTAACAATTGATTCTTGGTTTCGCATGTGTATAAATCAATACAAATTTGTTGAATATGTTTAAGAGATTACATACCACAGTCAATTGGGTTGCTGATAGATACGTAGAAATCCTGAAGATGACTAGGGTCATAGGTGGAGACAACAAAAGCTGCAATGAAACAAACCACTTTGGTTATTACCATTACTATTTGCTTTTTTTCACTACAATTCTTACAAGTACTATTTGATTCTTTGAAGTCAATATATTGGTGAGAGTTGGAAATACTGCAATGGAAGAAGTGTATTTATAGATGAGAGTCGTTGAAATATTCTATGAATTGTATAAGAATGTCTCAATTTCGAATTACAGTCTGCTTCATTTTCTAGTCCAAGAATTGTTCTTACACAAATTTTGTGTCTTTTATTAATTTTCTTATGCTTACGTTGCCAAGTTTTAGCAAGAACTCGTAGTTCTGCCTGATGTCTTTTATATATCTCTCTTTTAAGTTCTTGTTTTTTCTTTGTTACTGTTTCTCAAATAGATAAGACCTGCTACATACATCAATCTTGTTAATACAAGGAAAAAATATATCTTATGGCCTTTCACATATAAAGATTTTTGAGTTATGTAACAAAATGACCGCTAATGATAAATAATGAATGATTTTGAATCTTTAAGTGTTTTTTATGATCATAGTTCTCATAAAGAGGAGGCCCATCTCCATATGTTTGAAAATTTCTCCATGTATGTCTTGAACCCAAGGCCTCATTCTTTTTTTTTTTTGTATAAGATTGATGATTAAGGCCTCATTCTTTTATTCTTAAAGAAAAACTACCTTTTCATTTTGTATTTAAATTACTCGTCTAAGGCTGAAAAATTAGTCATATTTAGTGTAGAAACTAACCACTTATTTGTGAATATTAAACCTGCTTTGACTTCTAGTTGCATGACGTATGTAGCGACCGAGTTATTTTCTTGAGTGCGACAAGGTCAATAAACCTGGTCATCTCTACCAACTCTGCAATAAATCACTTGAAGTAAATACAAATTGTTGCACATTCATCAAGAAATTGAGTAAACCACTTCTTTCTTGATGGCTGTTGACAAAATGAAAGTAGTTGAAGGATTAAACTTGCATATAATTCGCTTTTTGAATTTCTATAATTAGGGTTAATTTTTCTGGCGGTCATAAAATTCGGGGAGTTGGTTCAATTTAGTCGCAAGAAGTGTTTTGTTTTTTCCAGGAAAGTCCACTGTAGTAGTTTTTTTTTTTTTGTTGCATAAAACTCATTTGAGCCGAATATATCCTACTCATCCGATGAAATGTTGACAGGGCTCGACATGCGGGATAATTTCTCCACACATCGACAATACACCATAACATTATGAAATTAACATAGGTGTGAACTGAAATTCCTAGTAAGTTTGAAACGAATAATATTATCCTATAATAATTCATTATCGAGGTGGAATGTTTCCTGGTAAAGATTGTAGAAATTTATAATTTATATTTAATTAATCAGCTTAATTAATTTTAAATTAAAAATTCACACCCTAATATAAAAAAATATATCACTTTGATAGGAAAAGTTACAAAAAATTCTGTAACGTTCGGTGATAAAGAAAAATTATCCGTTTGAAACCGTGATTATGAAGGAAAGAAGCAGTATTGTCTATGCCACCATCTAAGTTAAACCTATTATTTTAACCTGGTCTTCATCGGGTGTTTTTGACAAACGTAAACTAATATGAAGGGAACAACAAGTAGAATGGATCAATTCCTGCCAAAGCTAGCTTATTGGTGCAAGCAATATAACTAAAAAAAATAAAGAAAATAATGTGTAGTCGTTGAAGAATATTTCCTTTTTTTAAATAATGAAAAACACTTCTACAATATGTTAAAAGTGAGGATGGAAAATCCTCACAATAGAATAGAGAGGTCTTATGGAGACTGATTCAGTGATTCTCAAATCTATAAATACATTTGTTGAGTTGCAATACTTCTCCCATACCTCTCGTCGAAACATTTAGAAAATAACTAAGCTCTTGGTAACAACACATACTAATCAAAATGAAAGGATTTCGTTCCCTGGCAGCTCTGGCACTTCTGGCTTTGTGTTCCTCATTGGTCTCTGCTTATGACCCCAGTCCTCTTCAGGACATCTGCGTGGCCATTGACAACCCATTAAATGGTGGTATATACTCTGTCTAGTCTTTTCTATTGCATACGGTAGCATGCATTGTCATAAACATTTTTATTGAAATAGAGTCGAATCATGAATCTTAGAGTTTTGTATATACGTACGCAATAAACAACTTCAACTAGTTTATATCATATGGTTACAAGATTTATATTGGCAAAAATCGATTATGCAAATAGTCGCTCAAGCTCTAAAAAGTGGCAGAGACAATTTTGTAATCTCTGTCTGGTTGAGATAAGAAAAATTTGTCTCAATTAAGACACCAGTATTTCTCCTTATAGTTAATATTGATAGCAAGTTTTGTAATTTTTTTTGTCTTTTTGCAGTGTTTGTAAATGGGAAGTTCTGCATGGATCCAGCTAAAGCCAAATCAGAGGACTTCTTCTTTTCAGGGCTTAACAAAGCTGGAGACAAACAACAAAGTTGGGTCAAACGTGACACTTGTGAATGTTGATAGAATAGCAGGACTTAACACACTAGGGTTTAAAAAATTATGGAATATGGACCAAAAGCACTTCAATTCTTTCAAATCCTCATTCGCCACCCTTCTTAACTCCACCACCACTCCTCCTTCGGCCACGCCGTCGACATCAATCAAACGGTTACAACAAAAATCGATCACAATTATTGGAGATGATGTTGACGCAGAAGCTTCATGAAGCTTTTAAAGGCACAATAGAGAGGATCACAGGGCCGTGAACTGTCTCTGCCTTCAAAGAGAAGGGAGTCCTTAGCGTCAGCGAGTTCATTCTAGCCGGTGATAACCTCGTCTCGAAATGCACCACATGGTCTTGGTATGTTTATCTTCTTGCCATCAAAATTGATTTCGATTATCGTCGATTTAATTCTCTTTTGATCTTTCAAGGCCTTGTCTTTATCTTATATGAATGGTTAATTAGCTTAAATGTTCATGATTTTTGGCGCTTTGAATGCATTGGAGGTATTGGATTTTGGGTTTTTGTTGTGGGGCACTGTCAGTTACTAAGTTAGGTTATTTTGATTGATTTTGTGGTGTAAATTTTGAATGATTGTATTTATGTCTGATTGAGTTTAAGTTGATCGGATGCGTAGAGATGTTGGAAGGAAATCTGTAGCTTTTGAAGAGTAATTTGATTAGTTACATGCTTTGGAGGCATTTGTTAATTTCTTTATCTATAATAATTTTATATTAGTTACCCAACTCATTTTAAATCTTTTTTTTTTCATCACATGGTGAACTGATTGTAGAAAATGTTCACCTTCATATCACACGTATATCTTCAATGCCTTTTTGTTTCGTTGCTTGTGATTGACTCTTAAACATAAACTTCTAAGAATTAAACTTGCCTATAATTTGGGGCTAATTAGTTGTCCATTCAAGTTTTTTTTTGCCTACTAGTGTGTTGTTTGAGAATGTTCCTTTTAATAATTTGAAGTGATTTTTAGGATTTGAAATTAAATTTGATGATGTTGAATTGTTGAATGTTGTTTGTTGATTGAATGATTGTTGAGATAATGTATGTTGAAATACTTGTTGAGAGTTGTATTTTAAAGTGGAGAATCTGATGATGTTAATTGTTGAATTTGCTTGAATTGCATTTGTTTGAATTGAATTTATGACTAGAGACACTACGAGGTCCACGACTCAACTGTTCTACTACCATTAGCGGTTCAACGATTAACAAATCTTAGTTGTGGTACTACCAATATGTGTAATGAATTCTTTTATCATTATTTCTATTAAATTTAACTTAATATATTTTGAATTTTCTTGAGTATATTTATAAATGTATTTGAATTTCAATTATCATATAAAAATGGTGATCCCCCTCGAAATTGTTTCTGCGTCCGCCACTGCATGACACTGAGATTCTAACAGTCCTAGAAGGCACTCTCTACGTTGGCTTTGTCACTTCCAATCCCAGCAAACTCTTCACCAAGGTCCTCTATCCGGGAGATGTGTTTGTTTTCCCAACATTGGCAACACCAAAGCTGTTGCTATAGCTTCTTTGAACAGCCAAAACCCAGGTGTTATTACGGTTGCAAATGCTGTCTTTGGATCTAATCCAGCAATTAATCCAGATGTTCTCACTAAGGCATTCCA
>CAODLS010156805.1:0-13893 GCA_948243855.1 Flueggea neowawraea | reverse complement strand
AATTTTTACCCAAATTTATTTATAATAATTATCCAAAAATAATTATTCTAAAAATAATTATCCACCAATAATTATTCAAAATAATTACTCCAAATATAATTATCCAAAAATACTTATAAAAATTATTCGGGGTATTACATCAACTGTGTTGATTTTGTAAATGTCTCATTTTATTTGCTCCCTGTGGGATCAAATCCGCAATTTTTTTAGAGTGGAGCTGACTGCAGGGGCAATGCATTGATGTATTTACAGCACTTGATAACAACATTGTAGTGTGAGCTTTTTGTAGATCCCATTTGTTATCTGAGCATGCCTTTTGGCATTGTGCACGGAAGTAAACTAGTCCATGTCAGTTAGGGTTAAAACAACAGATGAAGGGTTTGAATTCACTTGGAAGGTTTGATGATTTTCTACTCTTGTTTTCTACCCTAATTTGGCAAGTCATTACATGATGTATAACTGTTATGTCCCAGAAATTTTTGGCAAATAAATGCAGCTTTCGAAATGATTGATGCCAATGTTGAGAGATTCTCGTTTTTACCTGTCAGTATTTTGAAGAAAATTTGAGACTTAGCACCAGTGATAAGAAACGTTTTTTCTTGTGGCTATTTTGATGAATAATAGCAGTTCATACATAGATATAAAAAATATTTCATATATTTTTTATATTTGGTATGTATACGTTTGGTACTTGTTTGCACACAGATTTCAAAACACTCTTTTTTGGAAATTTTTTAATAGCTAGTCATATACTTGTCTGTACACTTTGTATACAAATTTCAAAATGATCATAATACATATAAATGCACCAATATGGAGATTTTTTTTTGAATATTTTTATCACTTTTTTCATTTATAAATATTTTTAATTCGTTTGTTTTATAAATATTTACAATAAAATATTTACAATTATTTACAATTAAAATATTAAGTGAAAAAGAAAAATATCACACAAAAAAATTGTGTAACAAAAAAATTATATCAGAGGCAAATTCTAATATCTAATATTTATTAAGATTTTACTATTTAAGAACCATTCAATCACGTTGGAAAACAATTTTTTTTAAATAGCTTTAGAGTCTATAACTGCAGCGTACATGATTTGTTGTCCAGTTTAAGAAAAAAAAATTCTGTTAAGATAATTAACCATCGAAATTAAGTATTTTCAATACATAGTTATGCCAATTACTCAATGCATAAACACAAGTAGAGAAATATAAGAGTACGTTTCGTTAAAGAATTCAATTTCTTTATTTTTCGGCAATATCAACAACAATGCTCGATAGTTCTCACGGATGGTAAAGAAAAGAAACAAAAAAATATATAAAAAGGATATTAGACCTTATCACGTATAAATATATAAGTATTAAAAGTATATATTTATATTAAAATATAATTAAATTATAAATAAAAAGATTTCAATAACATATACAATAATACCGTTTTGTAAATATCTATTTGATTATGTATTCGTTATGTAAACATTCTATACATGCTTTTGTCCGAGTAAAAAAATTACAAAAAATAGTATTTTAATTATTTTTATTTTTTACATATTTTTTGTTGGTGTATTTTTGTGTGTCTATTTTGTATTTATTATACGTGGTCAAAGTATGAATACGTGGGCAATATATTGTCAATTTTTTAATGCGCCGTAAAAATGTAGTCAGTTGAGTCATTTTTGAAATAGTTTTTCAGCTGAAATACATTTCATACTATTATATCCGTGAAATTTAGTGTTTATTTTGTTATATTTTTGTGTGCTTTTAACCCACAATTTTAAAATGCAGTTCATGCTTTATCTTGTTTGGGAAAGGTCGAGATTGCGTTAGCAGTAGTGTATCAGTCCATAATTTTTTGAATAAAAAAAATGTCGCCATATTTTATTCTGTATTGTTTCTCTTTCTCCCAAAGAATATGACTATGTTGTGTTTCTTTATATCGTTTTGCAGTGACGGATTTAGAAATTTCCAAATGTGGAGGCGGACTTTCTTTTGACTAAAATAAAAAAATTTACAATAAAAAGTATATTGATATATATATAGTCATAACTCATTCAATACACTCAATACAGAAAGCATAGATGAAAATTTAAATTCATTTCGAGGAGAATGACTAAAACTTTGGCGAGGAAAACTGATAAATGCACAAAAAGAAATAACAGGAACTGAAGCAAAAGATTCAGAGCCCCAGTGTTGTTGTTACTCATTCATCTTGTATATTTCACAAATGGAATGCCTAGTACGCTTACATATTTCACAAATAGAATGCCTATTATGCTTTTGACCAGAAGGGCTGGGACATCCAAAATTGCAGAACCAGGAATTAGGTAGACAACTGGAATAAACAAAAAAATGTGTCTCCAACACCAAATATACAAAGCAGTCTGAAACTTTTGGAGAATAGAACGAATTGTCACGATCTCATGAGACAAGGAGTTTCTCATTTTTCTTGTGATTAATTCAATATTCTCTACCTAAAACAAAAAATTGGAATAGATAATAACCTACGAAATTGAACATAAGTAAATATTTAAGTCACAATTAAAATACAACAAATCTCGACAATTCATCTAATAACTAATTCAATCTAATCAACAATCTATCCAACTCATTCAATCTAAAAACCTAAGAATTAATAAACAACAATTAACTAAAATTAGGAAGAAAAACAAAACAATAATTTAAAAAAATTGATCAGCATGAATAATAACATAAATCTCAATTCAATTCCACAAAAAAACCAGGGGCATTCTTTAGTATAACTCTAGTTACTCAACTCAACAATCCAATTCCAATTATTTGATAATTACCGAGGCAGTAGACGACGTCAGAGTCGGACGATGGCCAGAAGAAGAACGGTGGTGGGCACTGGGCGGCAAGGTGGCGAGTTGCAGAGCAGGGAGCGGGAGTCGGGGACTGAGTGGAGTAGAGACGAGAGAGAGAGAGAGAGAGAATTGGAGTGATATTTGAGAAAGAAAGGGTTGTGTTCTGCTGCATTTTGATTTTAATTTGTGCCCAACGAACGGCAGGTTGTTCGCAAGAGAACGACCTGTCGTCCGCTTAGATTTTTTCAAAACAAAACGTCGCCGTTTTTGGAGCTTCAAACCATCTTACTCAAGGTTTCGAACGGGAGTTACAGAGCAGAGCATAGCGGGATGGGCGTTGGCGGCCATGAAGGGAAAGTGGGGGAGGAGGTGGGGGGTAATAGGGGTAACCCAACCGCCGGTGGGGTCGGCCGGGGTCCGCCACTTTCATTCAGTGTTTGTTTGAGCTAAATTTAGTATAGTTCGATCATAAGAATAGATTTTACAGTAAAACTGTAGGCATTTTCTAAAAAAAAAATTGAAATTGATTTTCTACATACTTTCAGTGTTTTTTTCTAATGAAAAATGGTCACTCATAGACTAACTAAACTCAGTAAATTTAGACCATCTTCAATAATCTCTCTAATTTAGATAACAAAAATATATTATTTAATTTAATTTTAATTTATTATTTATTTTAAAATTTAAAATTGATTTTTTTACTTCAATAATTAATATTTTATTGTTTAAATTTAAAATAAATTTAAACAATAAAATGTTAATTATTAAAAAAATAGAATAAATTTAAATTTTTAAATAAATAATAAACTAAAATAAAAATATTTTTATTTTTAAATTAAAAAATTAATGATGATGCTCTTAGAAGTGACATTAACAGGGTGTGGCGCCTTTCTATTAGGCCACCAACTTGAGGCTCTACCTATTTTCATTGTTTGAATACTAAGAAGATGAAAGAATTGAAGAGAAAGACATTGATTTTAGAGTCTATATTGATGTGTATGTTTGAGGTGAGTTGACGTAACAGCCTACGTAATGGAATGCCATGTTTCAGCCGCCACCAAGAAGATAATTTTAATTCCCTGTCTCTTTTTCTTTTCTTTTTCCCGATGTAATTTACTTTCTTGTCCATAGTTTAAACAAGGAACCAAACAAAGTGTGGAATTTACAGTCCAAAGATGGCAACAGTTCAAGTTCCTAGAGTTAAACTTGGTAGCCAAGGACTTGACGTAACCAAAAACCCGATTTTTTTACTGCAATCTTTAGCACCCTCAGATATCGCAAGTAGCCTTTTAAAATTCAGCAATCCCAAAAGAGATTGCAGTATACTTCGGGACGACAAAGAATTTAACCCATGAATTTTTCATACTGCAATCTTTTAGCACCAAAGAAGATTCCAGAACCATTAGAATATGTTTTTATTGATTCAAAGTTGATTTTTTTTTAGGGTATTATCATAGATTCATTTATGTTTTTGTTTAAGAACTGCTCTGCAACTTGAAATACAAATTGTTGAAAGCATATGTGTTATGAACTCATCAGGTTTCCAAGTTGGGGTTTGGATGCATGGGACTAACAGGAGCTTACAATTCTCCTTTGTCTGATGAGGACGGAATAGCAATAATCAAGCATGCTTTCAGTAAGGGAATCACATTTTTTGATACAGCAGATGTGTATGGACCTCATACCAATGAAATCCTCGTCGGCAAGGTATGTGTTTCTCTGATAATGCAATAGTCTATTACTCCATTATTGACTGATAATAAAAGCACCAAAGCAGTGTGCTTTTTTGCCTTGAGGTGTAGAATTAGAACCCTCTTGTAACAAAAAGAGGGAAAAAAAATGTCAAGCAACATGCCTCTTAGAGATGACTTTCTGGCACTAAATTGACGAATTGTAATTGGCTGGAGTATTTGTTAACCAAAAGTAGTAGTTCGTATTTTCAGGCCTTGAAGCAGTTACCCAGAGAAAAAGTTCAGGTAGCCACCAAGTTTGGTATTGCTGGAATGGACTCTAATGGTTTGATAGTGAAGGGTAAGCCTGAATATGTGCGTGCTTGTTGTGAGGCTAGGTTAAAGCGCCTTGATGTAGATTATATCGATCTTTATTATCAGCATCGCGTTGATGTATCAGTACCCATAGAGGAAACCGTAAGTGATCATATCTCCATCTTTTCATTATAGTTTTCACAGAAATGTTTCAACACTTGCTTTTGAGTTGTATGCATTGAATTTGAATTGCATCTGAAGTTCTGAATTATTTGGAATTTAGATGAGTGAGCTCAAGAAACTGGTAGAAGAGGGAAAAATTAAGTACATTGGATTATCTGAAGCCAGTCCAGACACAATAAGGAGGGCTCATGCAGTTCATCCCATCACAGCCTTACAACTGGAATGGTCTCTTTGGACTCGTGACATTGAGGATGAAATTATTCCACTTTGCAGGTTTTGAATCCATTCTAAATTTGTACAAAAGTGTTTATTTTGTCAGATGAAAAGCGATAGAAGCCTATGAAAAAGCAAAAATTTTCGTTTACTCATTTTTCGTGGCATCATGATCATATCAAAACTTTGCACAAACGTACATTATGTGATTGGAAATATACTATAAACCTTAATACTTCAGAATTGAGTGCTGTCTTGATGATCTGAAGCATACAGGGAGCTTGGCATTGGAATAGTTCCGTACAGTCCTCTTGGGCGTGGTTTCTTTGCTGGCAAAGCAATAGCGGAAAATTTGCCTTCAAATAGCTCTCTGGTAAGTTTCCTGTCAAAGATTTTTTGAACATTTAACTTTTAGTTCTATATCCATTGAAAGGAACATATTTATTTATTTTACCTGCAAATAGTAAATCTTATCAGCTTGGAAACTTGTAATGTCTTATAATATTTTATTTTCCGAGAAGGAAAATTAGTTAATCCTTCTCTTTTGTTTTGTATATGAGGGAAAATTATTTACTTGATCATATTTGGCTATTTCTTTGTAAGGCTACACATCCGCGATTCCAAGCAGAGAACTTGGAGAAGAACAAGCTCATTTATGTACGAGTGGAAAAACTTGCTAAGAAGCACGGATGTTCTCCTTCTCAATTGGCGCTGGCATGGGTTCTACAACAAGGGGATGATGTTGCACCTATTCCTGGTCAGTTATAATTCCTTTTCTGCAGCAATTCGAAACAAATTATATTGTTACATTGTTAAAATGCTTTCGTTTATTGTTTGTGCTTGCATTTAGTCTAAATTCCATGTCTTACAGTGGCCTAAAGAAACACCCTCCTCGTGGATTTTAAGCTTTTAATGTGCGGATTTTTATTTAGTTAAAAAAATTTTAGTGTTAGAAATGTGCAGATGAGATATTGGATTGGTTCTTTCAAAAGTTAAGTAGTATATAGTTGATAAATTGGAACCAATTCAAGCATTATGCAGCTGCAGTTAACAAATTATCAAATGTAATTTATGAAACTCGAATAAGGAAGTAAACCTTTAATGTTTCTGTGCATCGTTTGTTTCTCTCCGTGAGAACAAAAAGATTATCGGTAAATTAGGTTGGTTTTGCAGTATAAAACATTTTATGCATTGGAATTCCAGAAATTCGTGATGTTAATCCACTAGAACTGTCTTAAAATTTATCACAAAGAATCAACAAATATCTGTGAAAGGAGGGAATTTTAGCCGAAAAGAACTATCATTTGTTTTGGTTTACAAAGACTAGAGAACCTGTTTCGGAAATTAGAGCATTAACGATTTTCTCCCCTCCCAACAACTATTTTCTTTGATAGAGGTAAAGTTTGCTCAGGGCCAGCATGCTTTCCGCTGAATCAGTAGCTATTTGATAAATTCGTCATCAGTTTGTAGTTCGTTCTTCTATGCCTTAAATGTTGTAGCTTCTAATAATGCTTTTGTACCATGATCTTCTGCTTTTACTTAGTTTCCATACTCAAATGAAGAATGTTCAAGTGGTATGTCAACTTAGTTGAATTGTTCAGGGACCACCGAGATCAAAAACCTGGAGGAGAACATCGGTGCCTTGTCAGTGAAGCTTACGGAAGAGGAACTGAGAGAAATTTCTGAAGCTGTACCCATCAATGAAGTTGCAGGTGACAAAATGTGGCCAATAACTAGTGTGCCATGGCAGTCTGCTAATACACCACCTCTAAAGTAATAGCAACAGTTTTGTCTTGAAAAATCCTTGAACATCATGGTTCATTACTCTGTTCTGAGTGCACCAATTCGAGTAAAGAAAAACTGATTCAACAGTTGCTGTGTAATATTTATGGCAGCAATTATGTCAATTTGTATGTTCTGAGCAATAGATTGCTTTATGGATTTATAATCTCCATTGGAATAATGTTCTGTTGCGTTTCTCTTGCTTTTGTCGATATCCTTTTACTCGTCACATTCTCTGCAATATCTTCTCATCATCTTCACCAATTTCTCTACTAGATTTGTTTTTTTCTCGTCGATCTACTTCAAGATTCAGTATGTCTCGATCCCTGTTCAGTATCTTGTTTCGATCGAAGTTTTCATTTCGTTCTTCTTAGTGAAATCTAAGGTTGAAGAGGACGTTTTGGTGATCGGCGGAATACTGGTTGCTTCCGCACCTGGAGTTAGGGGTTTCAAGGTCCTCTACGACGTCGTCGTCTTCAAATTTTAGTGAACCGTCGAGTAATCGTGCTGTTGTTTTATACAATTAAGCCACGTAACATTGTACCCAACCTTGTGGAACGTCCCCTGTGTCATCCCACATGGACGAATTTAAGTGATGTGGCGTCCATTTGTCCATTCCGGCGTCAATCTATATATTTATAAGAAAGCTGAATACATTGATTTTATTTTTTCGACATTTTTGACGTTTTTCATAACCGACATTTAATAAATTACTTCATCATAAGTAATGCATGCCTTATTCAATTTTTTGAATATTTAAATAAAATATAATCTAAATATTCAAAATATTACATACAAAAAAACTTTCAAAATTTAATATAATATTTTTTTATAATTATATGATATTTGTATTCATATAAAAAGTTTTTATATTTTTTAATTTGAGATTTTTTATTATAATTTTGAATATTTATAAAAAAATAAAAATAGGTTAATAGTATCTTGAGATAAGGTCCGAGATAAAACTAATGTCCTCTAAAAACTGGCTAAAGTGACCGTTGGAGACATAATCCGTAAGTTCAGTGACCATCTGGGGAAAAATTTGAAGTTGAGTGACCGTGAAGTCAATTAACTCTGACTTTTGACAAGCCCAAGAAATTGCATCAATTCCTAACCCGCGCTGCACGCCACGGTGGCTCTTCCACCTCCAATACTCTCTCTGTCTCTCTAGAAAAGCAACGAACCTTACGGAAGAGAGAAAACGTCAGCTCAAACATGGTCGCTCGCAAGTTTATCGTCCACCACGAGGACTCCTCCTCCCACGTTGACTATGATACCGACGACGGCTTCGAGGTCTCTCTCTCTGAAGTTTCCTCATTTTCAAGTTCTCTCTCTAACAGTTACAAATTGTTTTCTTTCTTTTGAATTTTCATTTTGTTCCTTTTTATTTTCAGGTTTTCAAATTCCAACTCTTCTCTCTTACTTCAGTGCCTCCTGATCGTCAAAAGGTGATAAATTTTATATATTTGATTATATCAATGTTTGTGAATTTTAGCTGGTTGAATCATTGATATTAATTTCAAATTTTTGAATTTTTTTGTCCTAGCATTGGATAAGTAAGAGCATTGAGTTGAGTTGAGTTGATTTTGTTAAGTAGATTATTGGAGGACGAAATGGTGGTGACTGCGTAATAACCGATGACTCTGATCTCGCTGTGGCTTCTGAGGAGCTCAAATTGGTGCCAGTTGAAGGGGAAGATGAGGAAAAAGCGAAGGAGGAGGAGCAACCAAATGGTGCTGGTGCCACATTGTTGTCTGCTGAAGAGGTCAATTTGGTGCCAATTGAAGGAGAAGATGAAGGAAAAGCGATGGAAGAGGAGCAGCCACGCAGTACTGAAGCCACATTGATGTCTGATGAGGAATTGGCACGGATGCTGCAGGTGATTTTGTTTTGCAGTTTTCATTATTGGTTGAGATTTTATTATAGAAAATTCAAATTAGACATGTTTAGATTTGCAATGTGTTCCTTAGGCAGAGAAAGAGGCGCTTATGTTGCAGAATTTTGCTGTGAGTGAACCAGGTGGACATATTGAAGGACGGATAAGGCCATATATCACTCAAGTTTGGATGGTAAATTTTATGGATTTACATGTAGTATGTATGATATGATGCTTCATTGTCTGCACTTTGAGTTTAGGTAGAGGGAAATGCATGAATAGGAATGAGAATGTTAAATTATTTTAGCATTTTGTTTTATTCTTCATTCGGTTGGATGTTGGGATCAAGCAAATGATGAAATTCACTTTATTTATTTATTCTGTTTTGACAAGTGGATAGTTGTGTTTTTGTGTGTGTGTGTGTTCTTAATGTTATGCTGATTAGGGATGATTGTTGCTGTAGTATGAGGCTCCAGTGCGCCAGGAGGCAGCCAGGAAGACTGTTCCAGTAGATGAGCTCGAAGAGAAAGCCACGGTTTCTTTGGCTAAGGTAGATGCTTTTTCCCCGTTTCCCATCCCTTGCAGTTGCAAATG
This sequence comes from Flueggea neowawraea, assembly GCA_948243855.1. NCBI lineage: Eukaryota > Viridiplantae > Streptophyta > Magnoliopsida > Malpighiales > Phyllanthaceae > Flueggea > Flueggea neowawraea. The sequence goes on along the minus strand of CAODLS010156805.1, from coordinate 4,433 downwards.
ATGGAGTATCTAAAGCATTAGAGTCCAGGTTATAAGCAAAGTTTATGGCATGCATTAATGAACATAGCTGTATAATAATGCTACTGGCTACTGTCAATGAACTACTGAAGAATTATGAAGCCCCTCCATTGCCAAGAGATATGGTTCTTAGAAACCTTCTGATTAAGATAAAAAAAAGAAATGATTTCTGAATTAAATACTGTCAACATTCGTTTCAAAGCAAGTATGTTTGAATGTGTGGCCAGTTTATGTTAAATGTTTATTTGGATGCTTCAGGCAAGCATGCAAGTTGAGCTTTTCCATTTTTCTTCCAACTCTGCTGCACTTGTAATTGCATATATAGACCTTAAAAAAATCCACTTTGAAATGTTATTTTCTCTTTACTCATGATGTGCATATATACTAAATTTTATTTTTCTACATCGTCATGATTCTAGTAAATTAAGAAATTGACTCACCACATTAACAGCTGCAGAGTTTGGCGGCCTGTTAGTTAAATTATTTTGGGACAAATGCTTTCAGCTTCCTATGATTTTGACACGTGGATTTTGGTTTCGAACCATATATGGGATTTTACTTCTGTGAAATCCTTTTGTTATGTTGTTTCAAAAGTAGCAGTGGATTTGTTTGTCTCATTTCATCTTTAATAGGTTGTCAATATTATTATAACCTTTATTTTATGCTAATAATTGGGAATTTTGTAAATGTCTTAGGAGGGAAACTTTAAACTTTCAAAAGCTGAAAAGGATCATGCTTTCTTGCTGCAGTTGCTTTTCTGGTTTAAACAATCATTCAGGTCTTTTCATTACTCTTCAGCTTTAGTGTTGGAATTGCTTGTACTCAAGAATTACAGTCCTTGATGAGATAGCCGCAGAAACAAACAAAATACTTGAATGTCTTGCAAATAAGAATTAAAAGAATGATTCTTTTCTTTTTTTTCTCCATGAAAAGATATTCAAATTTAATCGCATAATTCTAATGTTACCTATGTTATACAGATGTTTATATCTGAAGTTGTTTTCGATTATCTCTTCTCAAGATTTTTGGATAAATTTTCTAATTTACCAAAGTGTGGAAGTTGTATCCTAGATAAAATCAAAATTCAAGTAAATGGAGTAGCTTGATATTGTACCCTAAAAACAGATTACTCTTTTTTTTGGGTAAGAAGATTTGCATGCTCTTACTATGAATAACTGGGTGGATGAATGTTGCTTTTTCCATGTGTAATCTTTTCATAAAGTAGGTGGGTTAATGCTCCTCCTTGTGATGCTTGTGGCAATGATACCATCAATCAAGGAATGGGTGAAGCTCTTCCTTCAGAAATTCAATATGAAGCAACTCGTGTTAAAATTTATCGGTACGTTAGGATGCCCTTGGTTCAATTTGATAACAAAATTGACAGTTCATTTTTAATTGACTTATTTGCAAATATGTATGCTCATTCCCCATTGTTGGCCTTGATGTTTGTTCTTTATTTTTCTTATGTGTTCATTTGTTTTTCTCCCTGGAAAACTCTAGTTGCAATGCTTGTTCAAGAATCACACGTTTCCCACGCTACAATGATCCTTTAAAGGTACACTTTATATCCTTTCTTGCTGTTTAAGTTTTATTTGATAATTCCTTTGTGTTTGTTTTAACTTTCCTTTTTTTTTTGTTCTCTTTCAATTTTGTATACAGCTTGTGGAAACTTGAAGAGGTCATTGCAGAGAATGGGGAAACTGCTTAACGCTATATTGTTGTGCTTTTGGCTATGAGTCTCGTCTGGTAAGTCTACTTCTAGATGAGTATTTAATCCCCCTAGCTTCATCTTTAGTAAAAATTGATATAGAAGATGGCTTGTGAGTTACTGGGTGCAGAGATACTGGACAACCTAGGATTTATTCCCCTGATTCATTATCCATGGGGCGGAAATAGACTGAAAATCAGCTGTAGTGACACCTAAATTAACCCATGCAATGACATAGATGTTTAAATGATTATGACTGGCATTCCTCAATGAATTAATTGTCATCCATGCAAGCTAAATGAGATAACTGGAAACAAATATTTCCGTCTTTGATGGTGATCCTTATGTTTTTTTTTTGGAACAAATATGCCATTTGGTCTGTTTGAGTTCTCAAATTCTGATCAACATATACAAAGTCACTCAAGAGCAATTTAAATTATTTCTACACAGAATATTTTGGTCTTAATAAAAGATCATTCATGATCCATTTTTCAGATCCTGGACTTCACTGATCATGTATGGACTGAGTGCATCTCTGAATATTTGGGAAGGTATGCTTCGCTAAAGAATTCATATACTTTATCTTGTTATTGGGATCTCTTAATGTTTCAGCGATACCATTCTGTTGACCATGTTATTGATGGTATATTCTGACACATTTGTATACAGATGGATGCATCTCGACCCTTGTGAAAGAGTGTATAACAAACCATTGTTATATGAAAAGGGGTACTGCTGACATGGTCTATACTTATTTCCTGCATTGTTACTTTTGGCCTTCGTCTAAATGGTCGACCTCCTTTTCTGAAACTTCTTTTAATAAGCTTGATGTTCATATTTTTTGTGTAGGTGGAATAAAAAATTGAATTATGTATTTGCTATTGCTATAGATGGAGTGTATGATGTCACCAAGCGGTACACTAGAAAGTGGCTAGAGGTAATTAATGAGGACTGATGAAACATTGAGCATACGTTTGTATTGGCTATAGTATATTTGCTGATGTTTTGTTGTTAACCAAAAGAATCCATAATTGTGCAGGTTCTATCTCGGCGGAATATTACTACAGAACCTGTTCTGTTAACCGCTCTTACTAACATGACAAAAGATTGCCGTGGACACTTGACATCTCAAATTCTTACCAAACTTGAAGAGCGTGACAAAAGTGAATTAGAAGCACTTGAAAGAGATTTATATTCTGCAGATGATGCTTCAGTTGTTTTGCCTGGAAGACAAAGTGGGGACATGGAATGGAGGATCGCAAGATCAGAAATTTGTTCTGGCAAAAATCAGTCCTTAGGTTGTTCTTCTTGCCCTCTTCGTGCATGCGTAGATGAGCATGTGACAAGAATTTAAAATGCATTCTTCTCTGTTCTTTCTCAGTTTGTTAAGAATTATTTTCCCCAATCCAAGGTTCTTGAGATACTAAAGTTTGTTAAAGGAGTCTTGGTAGATCTCAAAAAGTCTCCCTACAGAACAAGAAAAGTTTCTATAAATCCTTTTGCACTTCATTGGGTGCAATATTTTGATGAGTTACTTGATGCTCTTTCACTGAAGAGTGAGATAGATGCTGATGGGAAAGTAAACATATGTTTGGCTGGTGAATCTGTGAAAACTGCTTTAGCACTACCTGTTGCATTGGATGCCATGGTCGGTGCAATCAATTATCTAAACAATTGTGACATCTTGGACCAAAATTCACTGTCATTGCCAATGAAGCCAAACAGAATCCATTCTGGTTCAGTTCTTGCAAGTGGTGAGGAACTGCCTTTTGGAATTGTGAGTACTGAATGATTTTTGCATTTTATTCTTTTGATTTTTGGCTTGCTCGTGCACACACACATAGAGGAGCGTTTATGGTTCCTTGACTCATGCTTATAATAAAATTTCAGGCGCTTTTGATGGACTTCAATCATCTAAATGGGAAGAACCAAATGGTGCAAGAGGTATTAAAAATATTTGTTTTCATTATTGCTTATATTTCATTCTTTGTGTCATGTTAAATGTGCTAGAGCATGTTGGAATGGATTGATAGCAATCAGTGGACTGTTCATTCCCTGTAATGAAGGAAATCAACCTTTTGTACCGCACAATCAACATGGGTTCTTCATTTTGCTTTGGTGAATTCCTTGCTTTCCCAGATATATTGTTTCATTGAGAATGCGGATTCTGATAGGTTATACTAAATGCTATAGACTTTACAGGCAGTTATTTATCATCGGCTAAAATTTCAACCTGGAAAATGGAAAACTATGATCTCCATTAATGAATTTAGTGTGCACTTCTTTCTTGTTCTTTGTACATGCCAAATGTAAAGGTCCCATGTCGTGTAAATTTTCCTGTACTGCAATGCATTACTTTACTGCTGTCGTCACTTCTTATGCTTATCTAATGACGGCATCTTTGTAGGTGGTGGGCTCTTGTATAAATTACCAGACGGACACACACACAAACTTGTGGCGTACGATGTAGTGTCAGCCAACGATGCCCCAGAGAGGGACCCAATGGATTGGTATGAAATGCAGAAATATGGCCAGGGCTGATTCTTGTCAAATATCATTATCATATGTTGTTAAGTAAATGTATTTTTTCCGGCAATTCTACAATTCCACTGCTTTTTGTCATTTTGACTTGACTTGCCTCCGAGTGATGCATAACTTTGTTAAGAACTGTTGCTTATTTTTCGTCCCCGAAATTCTCATCCAGAGG
>CAODLS010156782.1:0-10673 GCA_948243855.1 Flueggea neowawraea | reverse complement strand
TATCTCATATCCATAATCAGTAAAACGTGATTATCCACTTAGCAACATACTAATCTTTAATTCATTATCATTCCCATGATAATGATTGATTAGGGACATTTAGAATAGTATTCCTTTTATCTTTATGGTTTTACTATCAAGTCACGTACTTGATGTCATAAAGAAGAATAAACTATTCATGGAGTTTCATCTTCATAAAACAGATAATATTTCATATAAATGAAATGCCTCTTTATTAAATAATTGAATGACAATGCACATTAATTATTGGACTAGGGCACAATTCTAACAATTCTTGCACACTCCAAATTCGGCTAGGGTTTCCCTTTTCCTACTCCAACCGAAACCCTAATAATAAATAGGAAGAGAATTTGATTCTCATTCCATCCTTGCTAGTCTAGGATTCAGCCACCAACCAAAAGAGAGAGAGAAAAATCTGTTTTTTTCTCTCTCTTAAAATTCTGAATTTCTCAAGAAAGAAAAATAGTTTTTTTTTGTAGTGCTAGCACACATTAGCATAACTAACGATCTTGTGTGTGTGAGAGAGTAGAGGGGAGTCGTCTTTTGGCAGTCCCTAGTCAATTATATTCGGCACAAATGAAAGGAAGCAATTCGGCAATTCCAACGTTTGGAGAAAAGCAATTCAGCTAGGTTAAAAGGCACATATATTCGGCCTTCTTTTATTAATTATGATTAAATACAGTGTTCCTTGATATTTCTTCTGTGATATTATTGTTTTCCATTGCGCATATTAGATGTTTATTCGTATAAGAAACCCAACACATATGATGGAAAAATGTTTTTAAGTGTTCTTCCTATGGTTGGCCGAATTTTTTGAGATATAAAACCAAGAGAGGAAAAATTATTTGTGAGTTTTAGAATAGAGATTATCCGTGCTAGTACACACAACCAATCCAAGGCAACGTGAGAGATAGTGAATTTGGGTTTTAAGACACTAAAAGCTACTTCAACATTCATTGTCATTCACAAATCGAGCTTTGATTTTAAGGTAAAATCACTAACCATAATCGTTTATGTTGATATGCATGGATCATTGGTGTAATTCTAGGATAAACTTTATTATTTTTCCAATGTGTTATCCTTGTATGAATGTCATATTTTAGTCACGAATTCCAATATTAAAGAAGCTCATAGCATTGATATCACAGGGCTATTCGAAAGTTTTTGTCTTATTTATGCTATGAGTTTCGTGAAATATCTACACTTGCTTCGGATAATGAAGATATGCATAACTATGCTCACGAAAATACTCAAAGTATGCTGCAAGATTTTAGAACATGAAAAAGAAAATGCTTCAAGTAATTTGGGTGATGAGGAAAATTTACATTGTGTATCAACAAAAGAAGCAACTCATTTTAATGATAAATTTATTTTTCGAGGATTAAAAATAAAAGAAATTGTTCAACAGTCCAAAAGAAGGCTAAAAAGTGCATTGAAGCCACAAAAATATCAAAAAATGTCATGTTCAAAAATAGGTACAAATTTATAGAATCAAATAGTAGCTATATATTTAAAAAATATTAAATTTCTTTTATCTTAATTTATGAGTAAACCCTTTTTTACAGGTTGCATTCATATTTACAAATGATAAATCATAAGTCGAAAGTTTTAAAAGACAGGAACAAAAAGTAATTAAAGATGCTCCCATCATTAAAACATCAACCATTATCTAGAGCGTTTCGTATTCCAATATATTATTTGACACTGATTATAAAGCATTTACTGAATTAATTCAGGTTCTTTTTACTTAATTAATACTTTCTAAATTCATTATTATTTTTTTTAGTTTCAAGTCTAAATTTGATTTATTATATTGTAGGATGCTAGTAGAGGTTCTAATTGTGGTCAATACGAACATGAAGCAAGAAGAATTTCTAATGGAAGAATATATTTAGCTTTAATCTCTTTTATATCAAAACTTTAAATTGAATGGTACAATTTTTAATTTGTGGTGTAACATATTTTTATAAAGTGCAACTTATAGTTTTTGAAATAAATTTGATATTTATTTGTTAATTAAATTAAAAAATATTAATTTAATACTATTTTTTTGGGTTCAATCAAAGTTTTGAATTGTGGACATTCAACAACATATTACTATGTTTACCAATCAGTAAAAAGGGATACATACAATAGAGTAGGGAAAGCAAATAGCCATAGAAAGCAGGACTACGTGTAACGTGGCAATCGACGAACGGTAACAGAAGTTAAGTCTTCTAACGTGTTTTTAATTTGCAAGATTTGAAATTTTCAAAATAATATGAGCAACAATACGTGGCAGCTTATTAGTGGAATCAACAGGAATTCCTGCAAGTTGCAGGAAAATTTTGTCCGCTTACAGGTCACACAATTCAGATCAGTCCTTTGACTCTTCAGTATTGATGGTTTATGCAAATTCAGAGGTATTTTAATTTTTAAACGCCTGAAAACTTAAGGTGATAGTAGAAAAAAGTTATAAGTTTGGGGCTAAATTATGTATTAGGCGAAAGTGTAATCTTCCTTAAAAGAAAAAAAGCTTTCACGAATAGTTAGATGCAATCTCAAAATAATATTCCTAGAGTAGAAATCCTTCATTTTATCAGTTGCTAAACCAAGATCAATTAAATTCAAAACAAAAGTAGATGTTATAAATCCTTCTATTGAATCTCTTGTCGCATGTCCACGAGTCATTAAGTATAAATTATTTTGCCAAAAAAAATAATATTAAATATTCGATGAACTTTTCATTATTCTCATTTTCGGAAACCATGAAATTAAGGCAATTGAGTTAGGTTTAACAAACAATCCGATAACATATACTGACTACTAATTAAACTTATTTTTATTAGTTAATCAAGTTTAATTGAGCTATAACTAAATGAAAGTATTTTCATATTTTTTATAGGTGCTGTTTCCTCTAGAATTTTGATGGAATTAAAGTTCCAGGAAGGTAGTCAACCTTTTATACTGACGAGCATGCCAAGTGGGTTTGTTGCTCAACTACATCATTAACCAAATTAAAGATACGGGCCTAAACTTTTATTGAGACGATTATTGAATGATCGAAATTGGCATAAACGATCACCATAAAATAGGTCTTGCACACCACTAAGAGATTGTAGCAAACTAAAATGCCAACAATAACTTAAAAAACCTAAGTAAATTGGAGAATAAAGTGCGAGAAATTTGATTAATAGGCAATGATAACAAAGGTTTTGAGATCTAGAACTAGTGCAAACTAAAAACTCTTGATAACAATTGAGAAAGGTAGATAGAAAACATGTTGTCTGGTGTTTGGTAATGGAAATATAATATTGTGCTTTGTAGATTCCAATCATTTATGTAGATTTTTCATCATAATTAGAATAATCGTGTAAAATTTTGATAAATTCTGATAAAGGCTCAAAAATCACAATCGAACAGCAAATAAAGTTGATCCTTTAAAGCCCTTCATTATCCTTGAAGTTTCAAGCAAGTTTATGCCGTTCTCCAAATAGAACTCTTCATAGACTCTAGCCGTTTACAACCTTCAGAAACAACTGTTAAGCAGGAATCAAGGACTTTGACTCTTCATACTATTAAAATGGGCCGTTTGAAATTGGATAACTTTTTCCTACAACCTTTTCTTATCGAGATGCTATGTTCTCTTACTTAGGTGTATAATTTTATAATTTAAAACTAATTAAGTATCCTATAATCTCAATGAGGAAATATTGTTGTTTCGTTTTTTTTTAATTAGGAGAAAAACGTCACCCTTTGGTAAATTTGTTGAATTGTGAGCGTGCCAATGAATTAAGGTTTTCTAAAACCAAAAATGAAAATTGATGACAAAATTATACAAAAACAATTGATATGCAGCAAAGGTTGAAATGGATTTCAAAGGGCTAATCAAAACTTAGCGAATTAATATGCTAAAACCCATACGGTGTAAAGGGATGTGAAGTGTCTGAAAAAGGTTCATTCTATCCCCTCCCTCTGTTGCTTTTATATTGTCCTCATTAGAACTCTTTGGCCATTGACTTTTCCCAAAATCATGGAATCAAGGCCCTAAGTTTATGTAATTCTATAGAGATCAACACCCAATTAGCTATGGAATTTCCAAGTGATTAGCCCCTAGGCCACCAGCCCGTTTGGTCACTTTCTTGTGTAGATTTGTTTCCTTTCGTGTGGGTTCCTTCCTTTTCTAGTTTCTGACTCGTATCTTAATTCTGCTTTCTCCATGATTTGTTCCCTTGGTGATCTGACTTTCGTTGGGGGTTGGTCTTTGTTCTTTTTGTCTTAACCTTCAAAAATCCAAACTCCCTCAGGGGTTGCTCCCCTGCTTGGGGCAACTCCCTGCTTCTTAGGATTTCTTTCCTTTGTGGTATAGGCCTTGGGGAGCAACACCCTTCAAGAGGTTTAAACCTTTAGCCCTTCTATAAAAGGATCATTGCTCCCCTAGGTATCACCTCCCTTGGACTAACACACCTTCTGCGCCATTAACCTTCTTCACATAAGGCTCACTTTTATGGGCTTTACGAATTTGGCACAGCCCGTGGGTCGGAGCTAGAATTTTTCCATACACAATTGCATTTTATAAGAAAATGTTGCAGGAACTTCTGCAACCTTTAGTTGTAGGAAAACTTATATGTTTGAATTCTATCATTTACCACTGCATTTAGTGGAAACCTTTGAGAATTTTTAGTCTTCAACTCAACATCTACCTTCGAAATATTGCCTTTTCAATTCAAGTCAATGAGAGAACCACGATCATGTTATTACGTAGTTTTTTATAGCGGTCCATGTGAAGTCTATTAGCTATCGAAGTGAAATTATTCTTTGTTCTCCACCTATAAAAGTGAAAAAAAAAGCCTATTATACAATCCTCCTTAAAAATATTGATTGTGCACTGATTTCATCCTTGTCATGAGGCACAAATATTGTTGCCAATTTTGAGAACCATGGTATGTGTGGGTATTGATACAGGCACGACACTTATACTTCAACGATTGCCAGTATCGAGCATCAACAATCAACGAGACAATTTTTTGGTTTAATTCGTTTCATTATCCCATGAAAAGTGTATATGTGATATTTATGTCAAACATATAGGCTTATAATTAAGGGTTAACATAGGTGCTATATTGAGCTACTGTTATGATACCACATAGTAGATAAGGCTAGTTGATAGCATACGCCACTAAGAACGCCATAATATTTGACTACATACGTAAGCTAGGTGTACGTATGTAAAATGATGTTGCATATGCAAGCATTAGGATATTGAAAATTAGAATGGCTATTGGATTTAGAGTGAGCCAAAATTGTGAAAACAAGAAAGATGTTGCATATGCAAAGTCATAAGCTCTACATGCAACAGATATTACAACATATGCTATCTGGAGTTAGGTAAGGTCACTACGTACACAACGATGATACTACGTATGGAACAGAGTTATGACATGCAGCTAAAGCTAGTAGTTCAAGCAATCTACTATGCAATAGTTGGCTATCCCACATCATATAAGTGTACATGGATGGAAAGGTTTATAAGTATAAGGACCTAGATACTTAAGTAACCTAAGGTTGAATTTTGGGCTTAGTAGTTGGAAGCATATTAGTTGTCAGATGTTGCTTAAGAACATCTGCGTGCCTATGTCTAGTCGTGACATGACATGTACATTAAATTCTACCTAATATTACTCTCAAGAGCTATCTATTGTCTCACAATGGATCAAAACAAGAAAGATAGTAATCAAGCACATTTTTAGGAAAGAGAATGTCATGATTCAGATCGGACCACGACCTGCATACGAGGCAAACCGAACTATTGGCTCATCCCATCCCTCATAAGCTTCAGATAATTATAATGGCTACCCAATTCATTAACCTTATCAATTATTAAACTGATTTATAAATCAAATTAAACCATTGTATGAATCATGAGTAACTAAACTACTTTCATAATATTGATATTTCTGAGTGTACAAATTCATCCCAAAATAGATGTGAAAATATTTGTAAGTTAAATTAATTTAAATAAACAATAAGTTGCACCCATCAACCTACGAGTAGTGTCGGTGTGGCACTCTAACACAAATAGGATGAAGAGCCCCAACAAAAGGGCTCTCAAAAGCTGTACATAATGCCTCACTAAGCGCGGAGATTGGAAGACTGCAATCACCAAAAAGAACCTGAAAATGTTTAAGCCACAAGAAGGAGGTGAGAATAATGAGTGAGGGATAACATACTAAAGTAACTCTAGGTCCTCACATAAATTGTTTCGAAATCCCTTTTTTTTTTGGAAAATTGAAATCCTTTTTTTTCGAAAATAGCGAACACATCTATATACTTATATAGTATTGTTGTACATGCACATAATATACTTATAGTAATTTGAAATCCTTTAGTCAAAAGATTTTGTAGAGATAACAAAAAACATACATTCATACAAATAAAATATCCAATTTATATTTATCAGATCACCGGCTTTCCAAGACCAGGTTTATATCACCAATAGCTAGAAAGGAAAACAATCGTCAACAACTAAACATTAAATTACAATTTCCTTAGTCAACGAGTCAACCGAACATGAAGGCTATTCATCCAATAGCTAGGTTTGGACTACGTGCCAACAGAGCATGTGTGTCTGGTAGAACGCAAGGGTTATCAGTAGCCTATGTAACTAGGCCTCGACAAGTCAATGGTATACCAAGGCTACACCCCTCGTAGCTAGCTTGTCCCAAGTCAAGATAAGTTGTACAAAGTGTTCCAACACATAATCATACATGGGAGACAAGTATTTTCAGATATAATTTTTAATCACATATTTAGTGCTTTTAAGTACATTTTTCATTAACAAATAATCCACATAAGTCAATTTTAGAATTTACCAATCCTCTCATTAGTTCGGATTATTTACATGATTTCTAGCACATCAAAAGCAATAAAATTTTAGAAAATACAGCCTATTTGTTTAGTCTGGCATCCAAATCCCCTGAATGTCAAACCCATAAGTCAATCACACACCATTGGTGGATGGCTAGTCACCTCAACACTCTTAACAAGTTGAAAATCAAACATATCAGATTGAATTCAAACATGGTAGCTGTGACAATGTAACAATCCATGAAATATATATGCGAATTCCAAGCCCCCCCTCCCTGAGAACAATGAAATCCTAAATCAATCGAACATCTAACCCTCTTATTAGTTTAGCATTCCAAACAACGACTCAATTACTCACCCTACCTTAACTATACAATAATCATTTTAATCCTTCTACTTTTATTATTTTATAATTCATTCTCTCTGTTAGAAACATTATCAACATTGTTGGATAACGTGTTAGGAAAACACAGTGAATTTTTTAAAAATTTTACACATTATCAATTTCCAATATCCATTCGAAGAACTGATACATACAATAAAAAAGAAGTTGTGAATGTTTATCTTGTAAAAATATCGAATAACTGTGAAGAACACGATTGAGTAACGAACTTGTTGACCCTTTTCATGTTCGGTCAGCCACTCCGCAACACCAAAAGTATGGTGTCTCTACTATTATCCACACCACATGGGTCGATAATCATGGCTAGGAGTTTGCAGTTCAGGACTAGGTTCAAATCGGTGCGCTATGAACACTTTTATGGAGCTAGATGTTTAGAGATTTTTGCAAGAATAAGGGCAGCAACGTTTTGCTCACCCTATGCACGACTTAGGCTGCCAAAATTTCACTTAAACACCCTTAAATACCATAGTCCAAGTAGGATTAGAGTTTGTTAAACACCTCCTACAATATCTCTATGATTCTAACCCACATCAAGTGAGATATCTTCCTATCTTGTAGGAAGATATTCCAAATCCTTTTGGAATTCATTATGGACGAGCACAACCTAGTTACATTAGGATTCCCATTTCGATTGAGAATCCTAGTCAAACTTGAACTATCATATGAAAAAGGATTTTCGATTTTATAAATTAATTAGGTATCATCTTAAGGTATCCTATACATTTATGTCACCAATTCGAGAATCTTTATCATTAGTTAAAATAGAAATCCTAGTCAAACAAGGATTGCTTACTTGAACATTATTCATCTCATGAATCACGTTATCCCTTCAATGTGTTATTGTGTGTGACCCTTTAGGCCCTTATTCACGATGGTACTAACCTATAATTTGAATCCTAAATTACTTGGTAAGATTGAGCTCTAGCTAGCCATCATACCCCCAAGCGAACTCGAGTTGTCATGGAGCGACTTATGCTTGTTATAAAAGATTATCTTGTAATTCAGTCCCTTGTCATTTTGTGTCTCTTCGAGTATATGGCTTGGATAGTGTCAACCCCTCACCTCGAAAGAATTAATCCATCATCAAGTTAAGAGAAACTGCACCAAATTGATTCAACTTCTCAAGTTGTAACCAATTTGACCATGGCCATGGATTTAAGTTATCTTTACTCAATTGATAGGCCTAATGAGACACTTTCATCATATTACTAAAGGTGACAAGCCTATCTTGATCATACACCATAATCAAATGTTTTGTGACGCAACCTAACCTTCATCTTTTTAGTAACCGTAATCAGGTTGCATAAAATGAGATTAAAGTTACATGACTAAACATTAGCATGCCATGGTGATATCAAGTCAAAAGACTAGTAACACTATCTTCCACTATTGAGAGTTCTCCATTGACAATTAAGTAATGTTACCATGTGGTCTCTCAACAGCGGGTCAATCTAGCACCCACATTAATGCTTAACTTTATGCCTACACGTTTGGCCCAGATATCGCATAACTGCTTTCTATAGGGAAATGGAACCGACCAAGTCATATAATAGTCTCGTTGATTATTAATGCCTAATACCAACAATCGTTGACTATAGACATTTTGATATAGTATTCAAGTCCAAACGTATTACCCGTCGGTTAAGGCACACAAGGTGTGAACCTACTATATCATGGACATCGTTTCGTTGATCTAATCATCCCAATAAAAATGACTCTCCTAGCATTTTAATTAGCAAAACGAAAACATGCCTTTTATATTTTGTTACTGTTACTTATGTGGTGCTCTTAATGGTTGGCTCCTAGGGCACCTACACTAACAAGCTCTCACTTGCACTAGAGATAACCATTCGAAGTATCTCTATACTTGAAACCTGTGCAGGTGCTCAGTTAGTTTATATTGCAAAGCAAGGTTGTCATTAAATGCAACCCATTTCAGACGACAACAGCTATAATCCAACTCACAACTGTCTGAAATTAAGATAGAGGTATAAATACATGCTTGGAAGGCCAAAAACATCTCCTACAACACCTGAGCATTAATTTCTAACAACAACCAAGCATCAAAGCCTTGTTTTTCACTCTCTTATTGATACAAGTCTATTGGTCTTAATTGTTTTCATTATTTCTTGTGTAACTAGTTCATTTATTGTTGGTGATTGTTTGTTGAACACATTTTTAAGAGTGATGGTGAGTGGTATCAAAGGGGAGATCCTTAGGTTGGTTTTTATTCTTGAACCAAAATTAAGAACATTTTAAGAGTTCTCACTATTGGATTTCTTATGCGAATAACATTTAATATGCACAACGGAAAACAACAACATCACACAAGAAACATCCAGGAACACTGTATGTAATCATAATTAGTAAAAGGAGGCCAAACATATTTACCTTTCAGCCTCGCCGAATTGGTTTTCTCCAAAACAAGGTGTTGCCAAATTGCCTTTGTTTCCTCCTTCTCCTGTGTCGAATTGCAATTGACCTAGGGACTGCCAAAGGACGACTCCCCTCTACTCTCACACACAAGATCGTTGGTTAGGTTATTGTGTGCTAACACTAAAAGAAATTGTTTTTCTTTCTTGAGAAATTTGGAATTTTAAGAGATAGAACAAAAAAGATTTTTTCTCTCTTTTTTGGTTTGTGGCCGAACCCTAGACTAGCAAGGTTGGAATGAGAATCAAATTCTCTTCCTATTTATTATTAGGGTTTCGGTTGGAGTAGGAAAAGGAAAACCCTAGCCGAATTTTGGAGTGTGCAAGAATCAAATTCTATCTCCTCCAATTTAGATATTTCGACTAGGAAAGCAAAGGAAAGAAAAAAAATAGGAGTGTCACTCAACCCTAACCCTAGCCGAACTTGGAAAATCAGTGAGATAATCAAATTCCTTCCTTTTTCTCAATTAGGGATTCGGCAAGGAAGGGAGAAACCCTAGCCAAAATCTTATCTTCCTTTTATTTCCTTTTAAGTAATTAATTAAATCTTATTAATTGATAACTCTTCTAATTAACACCCCATAAGGCCGAATTCTTAATTGAGCCTAATGAGTGTGCCAAATTTCATCTTGGCGCATTTAATTATGTTTTAATCATCAACATAAATTAATGGCCCGACAATAAAACAGTCTTAGCCCTAACCCATATATTTATTGTGTGTGGTCCTGTAGGTTCATTCAACGTTGGCGATGAGCCCAAAATTAATTTAAAACCCATAAATCATAATTGGTCTATATCAAGACATTATGTTTACCCAAATTGAAATGAATGTCAATTACGAATCAACATAATCTAATTACAACCCTTTACCTCTAGATATCAGAATTAGCATAAGGCATAAAACTGGTCATCATTATTTATGCTAAAACATTTTCTTGGTCTATAATTGATCCTGACTAAGTCAAACAAAT